>JAVSCE010014764.1:0-81488 GCA_032199065.1 Smutsia gigantea
AGATGGGCATGGAAATTAGGCCAGAAATGAGAACCCAGCAGGGATGCTAATGCAAATTAATGTGGTCAAACCAGAAAGCAGAATGTAGATACCTGTCCTTGAAAATGGCATGGTACTTAAGTAGAAAGCTCTTCAATAGCAAAATCAAGCTGGTACCTGGATATCCCATGGCCGAGAGATAGACAAGGGGCCAGGTGAAGGATCCTGGCAAGGAGTCTCCAAGCTCTGCACGCAGTCTGATGGGGAGATATAGTAATTTGTGCTCAACAGTATGCTTTGCCATTTTCCTTGGAACTCATAACATTAGAAATCTAGACTTCATAAACTTTACAATGTTATGATGTTTAGACTTTCTTTGACTTTGTATATTCTTTACAGTGGAATTTTTTTAAGTTACAAAGATAATACTCAAGCTTTTTTTTTCCTTTGAAAGTGCTTACTTACTTGTTTTCTATGTCCTGCAATTTTTGCTCTCTTTTCATTCATTTATTTCACTCATTATTCAACAACAATTTCTCGAACTTGCCTGTGCACTATGCATGACTTCAAGAAACCCTCAATCTTATGGTGTCAAGGAAGAGAGACATACTCAGAAGATTTCAAGACAGTGTTAAATTATAAAGGCTCATTAAAGGGGCTGTGGAACCCCAATTGACTCATCATTCATTTCTAACATTGACCTTGCCCCTACCATGTGGACTGAATCAACAGTGGGTCCTGAACTCAAGTTCATAATCTAATGGGAGAAATATGTTTATTTTCACCATTCCATTAGTAATCTTTGGAATGTGGAGTCTATGAGGATTTTTTACTTTTATTTGATTCACTTATGTATGTATATGTGTGTATTCATTTATCCATTCTATCATTCATTCAAAAAAAAATGTTTATGGGTGCCACCTATGTACCAGGCTCTGAGGTTACAATGCTGAGTAAAACGGAATTTTTTACAATGATGATATATTGGTCCTATCATCGGGGAAAAAAATTAAACTACTCATATGAGTCAAAACAAAATAAACCAAAAGCCAGTTTCTTTGCTGTGTCTTAGGACATGGGCACTGAGTTTTTATTTTCTTCCCCTTAGGACACTCATGGGGGCTTTGAAGCTGAACCTTGGGGGAGCTCCAGAGGGGCCAGCTGGGACAGGCAAGACAGAAACCACCAAAGATCTGGCCAAAGCATTAGCCAAGCAGGTAGGGAAGCCCTGTCAATCCCTACCTCTCTTCCTGTCCCTCTCTGAACCCCTGTCTGGGGAAGTTGGCATGAAATTAAAAATGGTTTAGGCTAACAGGCAAAGTGGGGCCCCAGCTCCTCCAGTGGAACAGGAAGAGAGGAGCCCACCCTGTTTCATGGTACAGGGTAATTCAGAGAAGAGAAAACCCATCCTGAATGGTGCCACATCCTCCCTTTCTCTAGTGTGTGGTCTTCAACTGCTCAGATGGCCTGGATTACAAAGCCATGGGGAAGTTCTTCAAGGGGCTGGCTCAGGCTGGAGCATGGGCCTGCTTTGACGAGTTCAACAGGATTGAGGTAACCCTGCTAATGGGCCACAGAACAGAGGGATTGGACATGCAGGGGCATTTTTGTAGGCTCTCAGCACCTCAACAATAGGGCCTTAGGTTTCCTCTAAGGCTCCTTGCACAGAGTATGTGCTTAATGAACTAAACAAAAGCAGCTCCAAGGAGACAAGATGAATATTTTATATATGCACCCTCAGCATATTCAGTTGTACTTGCTCATTCAAAAATTTATTGAGCAGCTACATGTCAGATACTCTGCTTATGTTCACAATACAAAGACTATTACAGTATAGCAAAGGGAAATAATCAAATGAAACAAATAAAATATGATAGAAGTCTATAGTAATAGTACAAAGGAGGCATCACAGCAGAGGGAATGGCTCATTATGTTTGGGTGGGGAATTTACACTGAGATACATAAATATGCAATTTGAACTAACAGTGTTCAGATAGATACATACTATGGTCAAGGATTATGCTAGGCGCTAAAACAAAGATAAAATGCCATGGAAACTACACACAGATACACATGTGTGCACATGCACACCAATTTTCTTTTTCTTTGCCAAAAACCCAAATCATGCTCCTCATGTTGAGTGTGAAGGTCTGGTTCTCAGTTAATTGGGTTCTGTCTTTGCTAAGTGAGGGGCACTCTGGCTGAGTGGAGTGGCTGTCAGAAGCATGAGTTCACATCAGCCAGCCATTCTCATCCCAGGTAGAAGTGCTGTCTGTGGTAGCCCAGCAGATTCTCAGCATTCAACAAGCCATTATTCGGAAGCTAAGGACATTCATCTTTGAAGGCACGAAGCTCTCTCTGAACCCCACTTGTGCTGTCTTCATCACCATGAACCCCGGGTATGCCGGCAGGGCTGAGCTGCCAGATAACCTCAAGGTAAATGTTGGGTGTGATTTATGGTATAGAAGCCTCTGGAAGTCCCCAAGGGTCTCACAGAGAAGCCAAATAATGGGGCCAGGTGACATTTTTCAGCTGTTAGAAGTGATGGCAGAGTGTCAATGATAGTAAGATGGTACTTGGCCCTAGAACACAACCACCTCCCAACAAGGTTTCATGGGGGAGGGGTAATATAGACATAATAACCAATGGCAAACAGGAAACAACACCAGAACAAGGGTCACCATTTCTACTGTCTGTAGGCATCAGTCAGATAATATAAATGAGAGAAGCCAAGGGCATGGTAGGGACTTTGGCAAATGCCCCATCTAGAGGGAGCAGCCCCTACTTAGCCCCAGCCCATTGTTGCCAAGTAAGAATTATCAGATCTTCTCATTTTTTAGGAAAATCCAGAAATTTGGATTTTTATGTGAAATCTGATTTTTAGGTCCTGGCTCAATGCAAAAATAAAATCACTGTAGGCCAAACAAAATGCATGTAATTATAGAGAGCATCAAAATTGGACACAGAGAGCTCTGATTGACCAAGGCTGGAGCACATCATAGGGCCCCCTTTATTACTAAAGATGGTTAAGCCTAAGTGGTGTCCAAAGGCTGTTCCAATCAGCTAGAGAGATAACAAGAGAACGTATTTGTCCCAGTGCCTACTGCTGAGCTGGCCTGAGCTACAGCCACAGCCATACAATAGCCATTGGCCCTGCTGCTAGTGGAGAAGGGAGTGCCTCAAAAGGGAGAGAGCCAGCCAGGCCATCTTCAAGGGAACAGGCCCTATATGACTTTAACATGCTGCTCTCATGGAAGAAAAAAACCCAAAGCACAAGAAGGCTAGGTCTCCTCCTGTGGGAGGAGTACCTAACACCCCAACTGCATGAAAAGAGCAACCAGAGGGAGACTTCCAAGCCTGCTCCTTCATGGATTTTCTTCTAAGTTGTTGCTCCATCCCTCTGAGTGCAAGACTCATGAGGGACCCAGCCAAACCCACATTCACTGACTTTAGTACATGATGTTCTACCTGCTAGAAACACATTCTAATTAGTGTTTCAGAATCTTATTAAGATACATCTTTCCTCCTCCCTGGGAATGGAAGAAAGTCAGGGAGACCCTTAAGAGTGGCTCCTGCCCTCTAGGTCAGCACAGGCCAGTGACTACCAAAGTGGAATCTGGGTATTTTGCATTTTTTACCACCATGTCATGGTGACTCCCCCTTACACCCTTTCCAGCCAGCAACCATTTTAGGTCTGCATAGGCAGGTTGCTGAGACAGTGTGGTATAGTAGAGAGCACCAGGGGTGGATGTCAGGAAGCCTGGGTTCTAGTCCTTGCTCTACCTCTAACACCACAACTTGGGCAAGTCACTTCTCCTCTAAGATTTAAGGTCATAATAACAATAGCTAATGTTTCTTGAGCACTCACTTTTCAAAGTACTTCACTTACATGATACCATTTGTTCTCATGATACCTATGAAGAGGGCACAGTTGTTGGCCTATTTTGAGATGAAAGAACTGAGGTCCAGATGGGTTACATTACTTGTTCACCACTCACTAGTAGGTAGCAGAACAAGGACTCAAGTCAAGATCTGTCTGACTTCACATTCTTCTGGTACACATTGTTCCTGCCTTCCTAAATAACTTCTGCTGTCCATACTGAACGCTGGAAAACTCTAAATGATTGCATGGTGCTCATTTGGCAAAGGAGAATGAGGTGGTATTTGCATACCAGCACCCAGTGCCTTCCATATAGCAACTGAGGGACCCAATGTGACATAACCTGGACTGGGCTGGTGGAGAGGATAGCTGAGCAGTGGGCCTGTCCAGTGAAGATGGTCCCTCTGCACTGACTCGTCGTCCAATCTTCCTTTCCTTGATTGTCACTGGAGTGGCCTGAATGATCTATCTACTCCTCTTTGCCTCTGTGATTTACCTTCCCCTAGAAGTTCACTGTGTATGTTCAGGTTCTGAATGGCTGTTTCTTTTCCAGGCCTTATTCCGGACAGTGGCCATGATGGTGCCAGACTATGCTCTCATTGGAGAAATCTCCCTCTATTCCATGGGGTTTCTGGACTCCAGAAGGTATGTTACATTGGTTTTCCAGTGGGTTGTAAAGGTCCTGAAAGAGTGGCTTTTGTGTTGTGGATTCAAGGTGGGCTGCCCATTGGAAGAAACAAGAGAAACAAGAATCAGACTTCCGTTCACGAATTGATCCGGAAGCATGTAGTCCCGGCCATGGTCCTTACCCCATCCCTGACTGGGAAATGGCCTGGATTCCTCAGAAAGGGCCTCCTCTCTCTTTACATACACTAGGACTTATATTAAAGAAGCAGCTACTCATCTCCCTCTACCTTTTACTCCAACATAAACACACACATACACACATTACTAAAGGCTTAAGATAAGACTGTAAAACATTAAATTATTCCAAAACTGAAGAGGAAAATTTAGCATAATTTAGAATTAACACTGTTATCAATATAACATTTACTGAATTCAGTCAACTGGGTTATCCCTTATTCCAATATTATCCAGTTTTCCAACACACACACACAACAGTGTCTTCATCACATGCACCAAGAGTTATGAATAGTCATTGTAAAATGGCTTTTATTGATCTAGTCCAAATTTGACATTTGTCTTTTTATACTGTTTCAGCCATGGTCAATTAACTTTTTTGTTTCTGCAGATGTTTTCACAAGGCCCTCAGTGTCTTTGTGACCTGGGTGTCCTTGTTCTTACTCCAAGGGCTAGAGATGTTCTCCAAAGAAAGTGCCCCCAGTCATATGAGGTTTAATTTATTATTACTTAATTAATTTTTTCGATGAGACATGGATTATATTGATTTGCCCAGTAAGTTCATTTATTTATTCCATTGGCAAGCCTATATTAAGCCACCTATCTATCTTATGCCTAGCCCTGCGCTAGCTGCTGGTGAGCAACACAAAGTCTTGGCTTTTAAAGCAAACTGGTCTTATAAAGCAAAGCTGCATAAGCAGAATGTACATAAGTATATTATGTATATTCCTAAATCCCAATGGCTTAGTTTAGCAAAAGTTTATTTTTTACTAACTGGAAATCCAAAATAAGTGTTTGTGATCAGGGACAGTTCTTCCCGAAGGGAAGGGATCCAAGTCACTTCCATCTCATGGCTACACCACATAACCATAGAGAAGCTCACGAAGAGTTTTTACTGGGCCAGACCTGGAAGTGGTGTGCTTCCTTCCCTTCCACTCACATGCTCCTGGATGGGACTCAGCAGTGTGGCCACCCCTAACTGTGTGGGAGGCTAGGAAATGGGGTTCAGCTGTGTGTCCAGTAATAATAAGAAATGGCAATACACATAAGTATACATGTGCTGTGTGCTGAGTATATTAAATTTTGAATTGGTTTTCTTAATAAAATAAAACATGGACATTGAAACAAATTGTAATGTCACAGAAGTGAAAAAAACAAGTTCCCCCTTAATGACCCTTAGTCCCACTGTCCAAGGATTAACATTCTTAGCAGTTAATAGTGTGATGTATTCTTCCTGAATGTGTGTGTGTGTGTACATGTGTATGAATGCATTCATATATACACATAAAATTTCTTGTATAGTTGATGTTATAGATATGTGTGCCTGCTTCTTTTCATCCTAAATTTGAGAATTAATGCTTCCTTAGCTCATTACAAAAACTCTTTTAAAAGGCCTTCGAATAACAGGGCTTTTCATTCCAGTCCATGAACAAGCCTGCTTTCTGAAAGGGACGGGGAACGGAATGTTGGGAACGTTTGCTGAGCAGGCTATGGTCCTCTCTGGGGGTCTGCAGACATGTCTTTGCCTTCCCAGTCTTGCCCAGAAGATTGTCGCAACCTACCGCCTGTGCTCAGAGCAACTGTCCTCCCAGCATCACTATGACTACGGCATGCGTGCTGTCAAATCTGTGCTCACTGCCGCAGGCAACCTGAAGCTCAAGTATCCGGAAGAGAATGAGAGTGTCTTGCTGCTCCAGGCCTTGCTTGATGTCAACCTGGCCAAGTTCTTAGCCGAAGATGTCCCCTTGTTTCAGGTATGCAGTAGTTTGGGACCTTGGCCAGGCACTGTGACTGAACTTCTGAAGATGAAATGTTTTCTTGGCACCTTCTCCACATCCTCTTCCAACTCCTGACACCTCTCCATCTCCAGCCAGCATCCCTGTTGCCAGATACGCTCCCCAAAATGTGAAATAATAATGGTGATAGCAATATCATTGTCTAGTTCCTGATTTTAATAAAAATTGTTTCACTGATAGAATAATACTTGCTGTTGGGTTTATTTTTAATCAAATTTAGTTTTCTTTTGTGACTATTTTAATGCCTAACTTCCTTAACAAGCTGTGAGCCCCGTAAAGATGGAAATCATGACCATCTCGTTCATTCCTAGTACAATGACTGGAAGATAGTCCAGACTAATTCAGTATTTGCGGCCTTTTAAAATTATTTGGCAGGGAAATCACGTTTTACAGACAGTGTTGAAATTTGTAATTATGAATGAGTTTTGGTATAGAAAAATAAGGCTTGGAATTTTTCAGAGATTTTTGCTGTCAGTCTCCTTTTAGGACATGTTAAGATCATATATCTGATAATTCCTCCTTTCTACTTTCTGTCAAATTCTTGTTAACAGGGAATTATATCAGACTTGTTTCCTGGAGTTGTTCTTCAGAAGCCAGACTATGAAGTTTTCATGGCAGTGCTAAATGAGAACATCAAAAAGATGAAACTCCAGCCAGTACCTTGGTTTGTTGGGAAAATTATCCAGGTTGGTTCCTTGTACCTATATGGGAATGTACCTGTTTTGCTGTTTGCCGAAGTCAGGAATTAGAAAGAATTACTGTAGATTGGAACTGAACTGACAGCAATCGGAGGTGCATGAATAGAGATGGAGGCGGAGGTGAAGACACTTAGCAATCTATTGTGCCTTAAGTTTTCATTTCTAGGAGTGATGTTTGAAATCCAGTACTTTTCTTATGACCATCTTCCTTGGGTTTTCTTTTTTTTTAACTGGGGATGAAAAAAACTTTTATGAGTGTAGGGCTTTGAACTAGTCAGGACTTTCTCAGATTCCAGTGATAGAAACCTACTCAAGATGTCTTAACCAACAAAAAGGAACTTAATCAATTACCTAACTTGAAAAGTCCAAGAATATGCTGGCCTCAGGCACAATGGGATCCAGGATTTTGGATAATGTCATCAGGAATCTGCCTCTCTTCATATCTGGGTTCTGTCTATCTATTAAAACTTCGTTCTGTTGGGTACCCAGCAGACTCAGGCTTGGATGGTCCTAAGTGCAAATCCAGAAGAAAAAAGAGCACCGCTGTCCATGTGGGTTCAGCAAAAGTTTTAGGATTAGATTTGAACTGGGCTGGTAAAGTCACATGACCATCCCTGAACCAATTATAGAGAAAGTCATTTACAGGGGCCTGGCTTGGAAAATTTTCATTTACTGAGAGTTCCAATCAAGTCAGAACAGCATTTAGTCATTAAGAAAGGAAGTTTCTAATATAAATGCAGTTTGCTAAAATGACCACTGTTTCTATTTCCTCTTGAAAAGCAAATGGAAATAGTGTAATGTAAAGATGAGGGGCATTGAAGTCAGACAGCCCTGTGTAAATCCTGGCTCCACCAGTGATGAGCATGGGCAAGTTACTTCTCTTTTTTTTGTGTGTGTGTGTGTGCCTTTTTTTTTTAATAATATAATTTATTTTATTATCATTAATTTACAATTACATGTGCAATATTACGATTATTAAACTACCCCTTCATCAGGTCCCCCCCACCAACCCCATTACAGTCACTGTCCATCAGCATAGTGAGATGTTACAGAATCACTACTTGTCTTCTCTGAGTTGTACTGCCCTCCCCGTGCCCCCCCAACATTACATCTGCTAATCGTAATGCCCCTTTTTCCCTCTTATCCCTCCCTTCCCGCCCATTTTCCCCAGTCCCTTTCCCTTTGGTAACTATTAGTCCGTTCTTGGGTTCTGTGAGTCTGCTGCTGTTTTGTTCCTTCAGTTTTTTTCTTTGTTCTTATACTCCACATATGAGTGAAATCATTTGATACTTGTCTTTTTCGGCTTGGCTTATTTCACTGAGCATAATACCCTCTAGCTCCATCCATGTTGTTGCAAATGGTAGGATTTGTTTTCTTCTTATGGCTGAATAATATTCCATTGTGTATATGTACCGAAGTTACTTCTCTTGAGCTCAGCATTCCCACTGTTAGAAGGTGGCTAATAATATCTGAGTGGATTAAATGAAATAATTTAGGTAAGTCACTTGATGTTTGCTTAGCAAATAGGAGCAAATAGCAAAGAAAATAGTAGTTCCCATCCCCTAAATACTGAGACACACGCATATACTTATTCATCCAAAAGATATTTAAACAATAGATCCCAAAAAGGACTGCAACTCAACGTGACTTTGGGAATCCCCTTTCAGTCCCTCATCCCTCATTGACATCTGACTAATTTGCAGTTCTGGGAGGTTTGCAATGATTAACTTCTTATATGATGTCTCCTCCCAGATCTATGAGATGATGCTGGTACGACATGGCTATATGATTGTCGGAGACCCCATGGGTGGCAAGACCTGTGCTTACAAAGTGTTGGCTGCAGCTCTCGGTGATTTATATGCAGGTAAAGCTCACATTACTGGCTTCAAGGGAGGACAGAACTCCCCACCCAATTGGTTGGCTCCAGGGAGATAATGCCAGGCTTGGTTTTGCCATCCGTGGATTGTGATGTCAGAGCCAAAAATAGACCATGACATACAGATATCTGCAGACAGGAAATAAAGATGATGGAACTTCTAACAGGGGGCTTTTTCTGCATGTCATTAATGCTGAAGGAATTTTCTTAAATGCTGAACAGAGGCTTTTCCAAAGGTTTCCCAATGAGAGAGAAACTCCTGCCACTGGCCTAAACAGAATTATTCTAAAATCAAGTTGCTCCATGGTTTCTTTTCTTTTCCTTTTTTTATTCCATCCCTCTTTCCTTCTCTTTATTTCCCTTCCCATTCCCTCCCATTTTGTTCTTCCTTCCTCCCTTCTTTCTCTTCCTTGCCTTCCTTCCACTTATATTTATTTATTTTTTCCAGGTACAAGAGCATTTTTATTTGTATTTATTTATTATTTATTTTGCTATCATTAATGTACAATTGCATGAGCAACATTATGGTTACTAGACTTTCCCTATTATCAAGTCCCTACCACATACCCCATTACAGTCACTATCCATCAGCGTAGTAAGATGCTGTAGAGTCACAACCTCTCTTCTCTCTGTTATATTGCCTTCCCCATGTCCCCCCCCCCCACATTATACATGCTAATCATGATGCCCCTTTTTCCGCTTATCCCTCCTCCCTCCCCAGGCATCCTCCCCAGTCCCTTTCCCTTTGGTAACTTTTAGTCCATTCTTTGGTTCTGTGAGTCTACTGCTGTTTTGTTCCTTCAGTTTTCTCTTTGTTCTTACAATCCACAGATAACTGAAATCATTTGGTACTTGTCTTTCTCCGCCTGGCTTATTTCACTGAGCATAATACCCTTTAGCTCCATCCAAGTTGTTGCAAATGGTAGGGTTTGTTTTCTTCTTTTTTTTTGGTTTCTTTTTTTTTTAATAATTTATTTTGGTATCATTAATCTACAATTACATGTGCAATATTATGGTTATTAAACTACCCCCTTCATCAAGTCCCCCCACCAACCCCATTACAGTCACTGTCCATCAGCGTAGTGAGATGCTATAGAATCACTACTTGTCTTCTCTGAGTTGTACAGCCCTCCCCATGCCCCCCAACATTACATCTGCTAATTGTAATGCCCCTTTTCCCTCTTATCCCTCCCTTCCCACCCATCTTCCCCAGTCCTTTTCCCTTTGGTAACTATTAGTCCGTTCTTGGGTTCTGTGAGTCTGCTGCTGTTTTGTTCCTTCAGTTTTTTTCTTTGTTCTTATACTCCACATATGAGTGAAATCATTTGATACTTGTCTTTTCGGCTTGGCTTATTTCACTGAGCATAATACCCTCTAGCTCCATCCATGTTGTTGCAAATGGTAGGATTTGTTTTCTTCTTATGGCTGAATAATATTCCATTGTGTATATGTACCACATCTTCTTTATCCATTCATCTACTGATGGACACTTAGGTTGCTTCCATTTCTTGGCTATTGTAAATAGTGCTGCGATAAACATAGGGGTGCATATGTCTTTTTCACATTGGGCTGCTGCATTCTTAGGGTAAATTCCTAGGAGTGGAATTCCTGGGTCAAATGGTATTTCTATTTTGAGTTTTTTGAGGAACCTCCATACTCCCTTACACAA
This sequence comes from Smutsia gigantea, assembly GCA_032199065.1. Classification (NCBI taxonomy): domain Eukaryota; kingdom Metazoa; phylum Chordata; class Mammalia; order Pholidota; family Manidae; genus Smutsia; species Smutsia gigantea. The sequence continues at coordinate 10,760 of JAVSCE010014764.1, forward strand.
TGGTTGAACTAATTTACATTACCACCAGCAGTGTAGTAGGGTTCCCCTTACTCCACATCCTCGCCAACATTTGTTGTTCTTTGTCTTTTGGATGGTGGCCATCCTTAATGTGGTGTAAGTGATATCTCATTGTGGTTTTAATTTGCATTTCTCTGATGATTAGCGATGTGGAGCATCTTTTTCATGTGCCTGTTAGCCATCTGAATTTCTTCTTTGGAGAAGTGTCTGTTCAGCTCCTCTGCCCATTTTTTAATTGGATTATTTGCTTTTTGTTTGTTGAGGTGCATGAGCTCTTTATATAATTTGGATGTCAACCCCTTATCAGACATGTCATTTATGAATATATTCTCCCATACTGTAGGATGTCTTTTTGTTCTACTGATGGTGTCCTTTGCTGTATAGAAGCTTTTCAGGTTGATATAGTCCCACTTGTTCATTTTTACTTTTGTTTCCCTTGCCCAGGGAGAAATGTTCATGAAGAAGTCGCTCATGTTTATGTCCAAGAGATTTTTGCCTGTGTTTTTTTCTAAGAGTTTTATGGTTTCATGACTTACATTCAGGTCTTTGATCCATTTTGAGTTTACTTTTGTGTATGGGGTTAGACAGTAGTCCAGTTTCATTCTCTTACATGTAGCAGTCCAGTTTTGCCAACATCAGCTGCTGAATAGGCTGTCATCTCCCCATTGTATACCCAAGGCTCCTTTATCAAATATTAACTGACTGTATATGTTTGGGTTAATGTTTGGATTTTCTATTCTGTTCCACTGGTCTGTGGGTCTGTTCTTGTGCCAATACCAAATTGTCTTGATAACTGTGGCTTTGTAGTAGAGCTTGAAGTCAGGGAGCATAATTCCCTGTTTTTCCTCCTTTTCAGGATTGCTTTGGCTATTCGGGGTCTTTTGTGGTGCCATATGAATTTTAGAATTATTTGTTCCAGTTCATTGAAGAAAGCTGTTGGTAGTTTGATAGGGATTGCATTGAATCAGTAGATTGCTTTAGGTAGCATGGCCATTTTGACAGTATTTATTCTTCCTAACCAAGAGCATGGGATGAATTTCCATTTGTTTGTGTCCTCTTTAATTTCTCTTAGGAGTGTCTTGTAGTTTTCAGGGTATAGGTCTTTCACTTCCTTGGTTAGGTTTATTCCTAGGTATTTTACTCTTTTTGATGCAATTGTGAATGGAATTGTTTTCCTGATTACTCTGTTAGCTCCTCATTAGTGTACAGGAAAGCAACAGATTTCTGTATATTAATTTTGTATCCTGCAACTTTGCTGAATTCAGATATTAGATCTAGTAGTTTGGGGTGAATTTTTTAGGGTTTTTATGTACAATATCATGTCATCTGCAAATAGTGACAGTTTGACTTCTTCTTTACCAATCTGGATGCCTTGTATTTCTTTGTTTTGTCTGATTGCTTTGGCTAGGACCTCCAGTACTATGTTGAGTAACAGTGGGGAGAGTGGGCATCCCTGTCTTGTTCCCGATCTTAGATGAAAAGCTTTCAGCTTCTCGCTGTTAAGTATGATGTTGGCTGTGGGTTTGTCATATATGGCCTTTATTATGTTGAGGTACTTGCCCTCTATACCCATTTTGTTGAGAGTTTTTATCATGAATGGATGTTGAATTTTGTCAAATGCTTTTTCAGCATCTATGGAGATGATCATGTAGTTTTTGTTGTTCTTTTTGTTGATGTGGTGGATGGTATTGATGGATTTTCGAATGTTGTACCATCCTTGCATCCCTGAGATGAATCCCACTTGATCATGGTGTATGATCCTCTTGATGCATTTTTGAATTCGGTTTGCTAATATTTTGTTGAGTATTTTCACATCTATGTTCATCAGGGATATTGGTCTGTCATTTTCTTTTTTGGTGGGGTCTTTGCCTGTTTTGGGTATTAGAGTGATGCTGGCTTCATAGAATGAGTTTGAAAGTATTCCCTCCTCTTCTACTTTTTGGAAAACTTTAAGGAGAATGGGTATTTATATCTTCTCTATATGTCTGATAAAATTCAGCAGTGAATCCTTCTCGCCTGGGGGTTTTGTTCTTGGGTAGTTTTTTGATTACTGATTTAATTTCGTTGCTGGTCATTGGTCTGTTTAGATTTTCTGTTTCTTCCTTGGTCAGTCTTGGAAGGTTGTATTTTTCTAAGAAGTCGTCCATTTCTTCTACGTTTTCCAGCTTGTTACCATATAGATTCTCATAGTATTCTCTAATAATTCTTTGTATTTCTGTGGGGTCCTTCATGATTTTTCCTTTCTCATTTCTGATTCTGTTTATGTGTGTAGATTCTCTTTTTCTCTTAATAAGTCTGGCTAGGGGTTTATCTATTTTGTTTATTTTTTCAAAGAACCAGCTCTTGGTTGCATTTATTTTTTCTATTGTTTTATTCTTCTCAATTTTATTTATTTCTTCTATGATCCTTATTGTGTCCCTCCTTCTGGTGACGTTGGGCCTCATTTGTTCTTCTTTTTCCAATTTCAATAATTGTGACTTTAGACTATTCATTTGGGATTGTCCTTCCTTCTTAAATAGGCCTGGATTGCAATATACTTTCCTCTTAGAACTGCTTTGCTGCGTCGCACTGAAGTTGGGGCTTTGTGTTGTTGTTGTCATTTGTCTCCATACATTGCTTGATCTCTTTTTTAATTTGGTTGTTTATCCATTGATTATTTAGGAGCATGTTCCTAAGCCTCCATGTGGTTGTGAGACTTTTTGTTTTCTTTGTACAATTTATTTCTCATTTTATACCTTTGTGGTCTGAGAAGTTGGTTGGTAGAATTTCAATATTTTTAAATTTACTGAGGTTCTTTTTGTGGCCTAGTATGTGGTCTATTCTGGAAAATGTTCCATGTGCACTTGAGAAGAATGTGTATCCTGTTGCTTTTGGGTGTAGAGTTCTGTAGATGTCTGTTAGGTCCATGTGTTGTAGTGTGTTGTTCAGTGCCTCTGTGTCTTTACTTATTTTCTGTCTGGTTGATCTGTCCCTTGGAGTGAGTGGTGTGTTGAAGTCTCCTAAGATGAATGCATTGCTGTCTATTTCCTCCTTTAATTCTGTTAGTATTTGTCTCACATATGCTGGCGCTCCTGTGTTGGGTGCATATATATTTATAATGGTTATATCTTCTTGTTGGACTGACCCCTTTATCATTATGTAATGTCCTCCTTTATCTTTTGCTACTTTCTTCGTTTTGAAGTCTATTTTGTCTGATACAAGTACTGCAACACCTGCTTTTTTCTCTTTGTTGTTTGCATGAAATATCTTTTTCCATCCCTTCACTTTTAGTCTGTGTATGTCTTTGGATTTGAGGTGAGTTTCTTGTAAGCAGCATATAGATGGGTCTTGCTTTTTTATCCATTCTTTTACTCTGTGTTTTTTGATTGGTGCATTCAGTCCATTTACATTTAAGGTGATTATCGATAGATATGTACTTATTGCCATTGCAGGCTTTAGATTCGTGGTTACCAAAGGTTCACGGGTAGCTTCTTTACTATCTAACAGTCTAACTTAACTCTCTTATTAATCTATTATAAACACAGTCTGATTATTCTTTCTCTCCCTTCTTATTCTTCCTCCTCCATTCTTTATATGTTAGGTGTTTTATTCTCTACTCTTTTGTGTTTTCTTTGATTTGTGGATAGTTGATTTTATTTTTTGCCTTTAGTTAGTATTTGGATTGTCTGCTTTCTTTGCTGTGATTTTATTTTCTCTGGTGACATCTATTTAGCCTTCGTAGTGCTTCCATCTAGAGCCATCCCTTTAAAATACCCTGTAGAGGTGGTTTGTGGGAGGCAAATTCCCTTAACTTTTGCTTGTCTGGGAATTATTTAATCCCTCCCTCTAATTTAAATGATAGTCGTGCTGGATACAGTGTTCTTGGTTTAAGGCATTTCTGTTTCATTGTGTTAAATATATCATGCCATTCTCTTCTGGCCTGTAAGATTTCTGTTGAGAAGTCTGATCATAGCCTGATGGGTTTTCCTTTGTAGGTGCTCTTTTTTCTCTCTCTGACTTCCTTTAATACACTGTCCTGGTCTTTGACCTTTGCCATTTTAATTATTATATGTCTTGGTGTAGTCCTCCTTTGGTCCCTTGTGTTGGGAGATCTGTGGGCTTCCATGGTCTGAGAGACTATTTCCTTCCCCAGCTTGGGGAAGTTTTTGGCAGTTATTTCCTCAAAGACATTTTCTATCCCTTTTTCTCTCTCTTCTTCTTCTGGTACCCCTATAATGTGAATATTGTTCTGTTTGTATTGGTCACACAGTTCTCTTAATATTCTTTCATTCCTAGAGATCTTTTTATCTCTCTCCTCCTCAGCTTCTCTGTACTCCTGTTCTCTGATTTGTATTCCATTAACAGTCTCTTGCACCTCGTCCAGTCTGCTCTTAAACCTGTCTATCGATTGTTTCATTTCTGTAATCTCCCTCCTGGCTTCATCCCTTAGCTCTTGCATATTTCTCTGTAGGTCCATCAACATGGTTATGACCTTTATTTTGAATTATTTTTCAGGATGATTGGTTAAATCTGTCTCTCCAGGCCCTCTCTCTGGAGTTATCTGAGTGATATTTGACTGGACCAGATTCTTCTGTCTTTTCCTTTTCATGGTGATAGAAGTGGTTGCAGGCAGGTGGCCTGTGTGTCAGCTGCGAGAACAAAGTCCCTTCCTGCTTATTGTTCGGCTTACCTTTCTCTGCAGTCTGTGTCAGTTACCCGCAAACCGGGAGGCAGTCTCTGGGATAATCCCCTGAGGTGCCGTGGACAGGTCCACGTTCAGGCTAGCCTTGAGCACTGCGGGGGGTTGCTGCCATGCCAGGTGCTTTCTGCTGCAAGGACAGAGCCCCTTCAAGCCTTCTGGACCTTGGTCCGGCTTCTGCTGCCTGTCCCGGTTAGCTGCGCACTGGGAGGAGGCTGTGTGGTTGGTGTGGGCGGGGCTGCTCTCCAGCTGCTCTGCAGCTGTGGCAGGTCAGCCAGTCCGTTTGCAGTGCCAGCCAGGGGGATCGAATGGCAGGCTGCTTATTGCTGTGAGGGGCTTCAGGGCTGCTTTACCTGGCAGGGAGTTGGGGGCCCGAAGTTCCTCAAGATTCCCAGCCTGCTGGACTGAGTGTGCTGGGCCGATTTTATTCAGCTTTTTGGCCCTTGTCCCTTTAAGACTTTTAAAAAAGCGTCCATTTTTCTTTTGTCCTAGGGGAGCCGGCTGTGGGGACCCGCTCACAGTCTCCATCTCGGATCCTGCCCTTCCGTTTCTCTAATATCCAGTATGCCATGCTATATGTGTCTGTGCTCCCAGTGCAAATCAACAGGGATGGTTATTTAGCAGTCGTGTGCTTCCAGTCCTGCCCCTCTCTGATTCTTTTCCTCCCGCAGGTGAGCAGGGGTGGGGGTGTGCTCGGGTCCCACTGGGTCATGGCTTTGTATCTTACCCCCTTCGTGAGATGCTGAGTTCTCGCAGATGTAGATGTAGCCTGGCTGTTGTACTGTATCCTCGTTCTGTCTTGTAGGAATAGTTGTATTTGTTGTATTTTCAAAAACATATATGGTTTTGGGAGGACATTTCCACCGCCCTGCTCACACCGCCATCTTGAGCCTCTCCTTGTTTCCAATCTTAAAGGAAAAGCTTTCAGCTTCACCCTGTTAAGTATAATTTTGGCTGTGGGTTTGTCATATATGACCTTTATTATGTTGAGGTACTTGCCTTGTATACCCATTTTGTTAATAGTTTTTATCACAAATGGATGTTGAATTTTGTCGAATGCTTTTTCAGCATCCATGGAGATGATCATGTTATTTTTGTCCTTTTTGTTGATGTAGTGGATGATGTTGATGGATTTTTGAATGTTGTACCATCCTTGTATCCCTGGGATGAATCCCACTTGATCATGATGGATGATCTTTTTGATGTATTTTTGAATTCAGTTTGCTAATATTTTGTTGAGTATTTTTGCATCTGTGTTCATCAGGGATATTGGTTTGGAATTTTCTTTTTTTGGTGTCTTTGCCTGGTTTTGGTATTACAGTGATGTTGGTCTTGTAGAATGAGTTTGGGAGTATTCCCTCCTATTTTACTTTTTGGAAAACTTTAAGGAGAATGGGTATTGGTTCTTCATTAAATGTTTGATAAAATTCAGCAGTGAAACCATCTGGTCCAGAAGTTTTGTTCTTAGGTAGGTTTTGATTACCAATATAATTCCCTGGCTGGTAATTGGTCTGTTCAGATTTTCTGTTTCTTTCTGGGTCAGCCTTGGAAGGTTGTATTTTTCTAGAAAGTTTTCCATTTCTTCTAGGTTATCCAATTTGTTACCATATAATTTTGCATAGTATTCTCTCATAATTCTTTGTATTTCTATGGTGTCCATAGTGATTTTTCCTTTCTTCATTTCTTATTCTGTTTATATGTGTAGACTATCTTTTTTTCTTTATAAGTCTGGCTAGGGGTTTATCTGTTTTGTTTATTTTCTCGAAGAACCAGCTCCTGCTTTCATTGATTCTTTCTATTGTTTTATTCTTCTCAATTTTATTTATTTCTGCCTTAATCTTTATTATGTCCCTCTTTCTACTGACTTTGGGCCTCATTTTTTCTTCCTTTTCTAGTTTCGTTAATTGTGAGTTTACACTGTTCATTTTGGGATTGTTCTTCTTTCCTGAAGTAGGGCTGTATTGCAATATATTTCCCTCTTAGCACAGGCTTTGTTGAGTCCCACAGATTTTGTGGTGTTGAATTATTGTTGTCATTTGTCTCCATATATTGCTTGATCTCTGTTTTTATTTGGTCATTGATCCATTGATTATTTAGGAGCATGTTATTAAGCCTCCATGTGTTTGTGGGCTTTTTCATTTTCTTTGAGTAATTTATTTCCAGTTTCATACCTTTGTGATCTGAGAAGCTGGTTGGTACAGTTTCAGTCTTTTTGAATTTACTGAGGTTCTTTTTTGTGGCTAGTATATGATCTATTCTTGAAAATGTTCCATGTGTACTTGAGAAGAATGTGTATCCTGTTGCTTTTGGATGGAGTGTTCTGTAGATGTCAATTAGGTCCATCTGTTCTAATGTGGTGTTTAGTGCCTCTGTCTCTTTATTTATTTTCTGTCTGGTTGATCTGTCCTTTGGAGTGAATGGAGTGTTGACATCTCCCAAAATGAATGCATTGCATTCTATTTCCCCCTTCAATTCTGTTAGTATTTGTTTCACATATGTAGGTGATCCTGTGTTGCGTGCATAGGTATTTATAATAGTTATATCCTCTTGTTGCACTGACCCCTTTATCATTATGTAATGTCCTTCTTTGTCTCCTGTTACTTTCTTTGTTTTGAAGTCTGTTTTGACTGGTACAAGTATCACAACTCCTGCTTTTTTCTCCCTGTTTGTTGCATGAAATATCATTTTCCATCCCTTTACTTTCAGTCTGGGTATGTCTTTCAGTTTGAAGTGAGTCTGTTGTAGGTAGCATATAGATGCATCTTGTTTTTTTATCCACTAAGTGACTCTATGTCTTTTGATTGGTGCATTCAGACCATTTACATTTAGGGTGATTATTGATAGATATGTACTTTTTGCCATTTTAGGCTTTAGATATATGGCTACCAAAGGTTCACAGATAATTCCTTTACTATCTGACAGTCTAATTAACTCACTTCCTATGGTATTACAAACACAAGCTGAAAGTTCTTTTTTTCCCTCCTTTTTCTTCCTCCTCCATTCTTTTTATGTTATGAATCATATTCTGTCTTCTTTCTCTGTCCCTTGGGTGACCTCTGTTTAGCCTTAGGAATACTTACATCTATAGCAGTCCCTCCAAAATGCACTGTAGAGGTGGTTTGTGGGAGGTAAATTCTCTCAGCTTTTGCTTATCTGAAAATTGTTTAATTCATCCTTCAAATTTAAATGATAGCCTCGCCGGGTAGAGTATTGTTGGTTCAGGGCCCTTCCCCTTCATTGCATTCCATATATCATGCCACTCCTTTCTGGCCTCTAAGGTTTCTGTTGAGTAGTCTGATGATACCCTGATGGGTTTTCCTTTGTATGTGATCTTTTTTCTCTCTCTAGCTGCTTTTAAAAGTCTGTCTTTATCCTTGATCTTTGCCATTTAAATTATTTTATGTCTTGATGTTGTCTTCCTTGGGTCCCTTGTCTTGGGAGATCTGTACATCTCCATGGCTTGAGAGACTATCTCCTTCCTTGATTGGGGAATTTTTCAGCAATTACCTCCTCAGTGACACTTTCTATCTCTTTTTTTTCATCTGGTACCCCTATTATGTGAATATTGTTCCGTTTGGATTGGGCACACCATTCTCTCAATTTTCTTTCATTCTTAGAGATTCTTTTTTCTCTCTGTGCCTCATCTTCTTTGTATTCCTCCACTCTAATTTCTGTCCCATTTACCATCTCTTCTACTACATCTAATCTGCTTTTAAATCCCTCCATTGTATGTTTCATTTCAGATATGGAATTTCTTAATGATTGAATCTCCATCTTAAATTCGTTCCTGAGTTCTTGAATTTTTTTCTGTACCTCCATAAACATGTTTATGATTTTTATTTTGAACTCTCAGGAAGAATGGTGAGTTCAGTTTCATTTTCCCTTTTTCTGGTGTTTGTGAGATTTTGGTCTGAACCATGTTCTTTTGACATATTTCTGTGTGGTGCCCTCTAGTGCCCAGAAGCTCTATTCTCTGAAGCTGCTCAGCCCCTAGAGTGAGGTTGGGGGTCATAGGGGAGCAGTGCTGGTGCCTCAGGGGAGGAAAGATCTGTTTCCTGATTCCTGTCTGCCATGTCTGTCTCCCATATCAGAGCCAGTGGGCCAAGCACCCAGGTGTAAGCCTCTGTGCTTTGGATCTCTAGTTGTTGTAGGCGGGGCCTCCCTCTGACTGACCTGACGCCAACACAGTGACTGCCCATTTGCGAGCTGGTGCTGTAAGGCCAGGAGGAAGGCTCAGCAGGCTTTGTGTCACAGTGGGGGACCTCGAAGCTGAGTAGCCCTCAGGGGGACTGAGCGCCTGAAGCTCCTCAAAGTTTCCAATCTTCTGAGCAGAGCACCCCCAGACAACCTTGTTCCACTATCCCTTCTCCCGCACAGCAAGCACCATGCAAACCCCACCCCTTCAGCAGCCCTCTCGCTGCTAGGAAACTTCTCAGACCGCCTGCCATTCCTTTGTCCCAGAGTGTCGGGGTGTGGATCCCCTCCTCCACAAACGGCCAGAATCTGTCTCTCAAGTTCTCCACCTGTCCCAGCAACGCATCCTCCAGAGCACCACACCACGTATGTTTCTGCTCCCCAAGCAGATCTCCAGGGTTAGGTGTTCAGCAGTCCCAAGCTTCCACCCTCTCCCCACTCCATTTCTCTTCCTTCTGCCAGTGAGCTTGGGTGGAGGAAGGGCCTGGGTCCTGCTGGATCAAGGCTTTGGTATGTTACCCTGTTTCGTGAGGTCTGCTCTGTTTGTGAGGTCTGTATGCAGTGTGGTGCAGCCTTCTTTCTTGTTGCTGTTTTAGGGTTAGTTGTATTAACTATATTTTTGCACTGTCTTTGGTTTTGGGAGGAGTTATCTGTCTCACCTCTCATGCCGCCATCTTGAATCCTACCCCTTCCACTTATTTTAGAAGAAAGACCTCATACTTTGCATTAGATCCAGGACTTGGGAGAATGACCAAACCTCTCTTAGCCTGTGTTTTTCCAGCTGTAAAATGGGATTCTTGTGGGAATTAAATGAAATTATACAGGCAAATAACCTATCACTGTTCCTACTCAAAAAATGGAAGCTATTATTATCGCCAGAGAAACAGTTTTTGGCTTTTCTTTTTTTAAATAAAACAAGCTTGTGGTTTTGAAAAGTTTGCCTTGCATTCACACAATCCCTTCTAGTACTTTAATGTCTTTTCTAGTAACGTTTGATGATTGAGTTGCTGTCGGATTTTTGAGGGGTTTGTTTTGGGGAAGAGCTTGGCCTTAATAACTAATTTGGGCATTTCAAACTTAATACTTTTGGCATTTGACTATAATTTAGGAAACTAAAAAAAAGAGAGAGGAGGCTACCCCATTGTCTTTGCCTCAGGATTCTGCAGAAATGGTTCTTTATTTAGTTCATGGCTCTAGCACACCAACTTTTCCTTACTTTGAAGGATCATATAAAAGTGTTTTCTATTATTAAATACATATGATGTGCCGTCCATCGCTTGTATGTTCCAGTTGTATCCTGGTACTCCAACAGTATTCACATCTCATACTGAGCAGCTGAAGAAGAGATTTCAGGGCCAAAGAAGCCTCAGATAGAGAAAAGAACCATCATTTTCTAGACTCTTTTACCTGTCAGCTCTTTTCCTCATCTCAAGTCAAAGCCAGGGGTCTTAGGGTAGCTGTGAGAGCCAGGCACATAAAGAGGCCTGATAATATGGCATCTCTCCTTTACTGCTAGAGCTCTGCTCGGCCCAGGTCTAAATCTTTATTTCTGACTGGCATATTTTTCCTCTTTGAAATGAGCCTCAGAAGAAATTATGGTGATAAGATAATGGCCATAATAACCTAAATATTTAATTCATTGCCTATCCAGAAACCCCACAAGTTTTATAAGGACTCTGCTTGGATGGCATATGCATAAAGATTGGTTGGTCTTTGAGATGGCATTATGTCTTGTGTAATGTTCTGCTCTCACTAGAGCCATTGTAACTTGTGTTGGACCTTCTCACCCAGCTAACCAGATGGAGGAATTTGCTGTGGAGTACAAGATAATCAACCCCAAGGCTATCACCATGGGGCAGCTGTATGGGTGCTTTGACCAAGTAAGCCACGAATGGACAGATGGTGTCCTTGCCAAGGCTTTCCGGGAGCAAGCATCTTCAATGTCTGATGACCGCAAGTGGATTATATTTGATGGGCCAGTAGATGCTGTTTGGATTGAAAATATGAACACTGTTCTGGATGACAACAAAAAGGTACCTGCTGAGTCTGATCTCACTTTTACACAGAAGGGGTGTAAACTCATTTATTGAAGTGAGTGATTGACCAAAACTATATATTTATTGCACTAGTAATAAATGCCTCACAAGAAAGTAACAGTTTTGGTTCATGAATTTGACTTTTGTTTGTACTTCTAGTGAGTAAGCTATGTATGTTTAGAGACAATGCTGTACAGTGGTTAAAAGCCTTCAGATTAGACCAGTAACTCTACAGTTGAGCTGTTTGTTGTATTGGGCAAGTCATAATTTTGAACTTCAGTTTCCTCATTTGTAAAAGTGTAGTAGTAAAATATGGGTGTTGGTAATTAGATAAGATAGGACATATATAGTACCTGATATATGGTAATATATTTTGGTTATCCATTGCTATATAACAAACTACCTCAATACTTTGTGGCTTTAAAACAGCTTTGCTCAGCTGGGCTCAGTGAATCCTCATGCTGTCAGCTAGAGCAGCCAGGGTGGGAGGATCTACATCCAAGGTGGCTTCTTCTCTCGATGTCTGGGGTTCATTCTTCTTGGCCTGTCTCTCTCTCAATCTTTCTCTCTCTCCAAATAGCATCTCATTTTCTAGGCCTCTCCACATAGCTTGGGCTTTTCACTTTGTGGTCTTGGAGTAGTGGCACTTCTCACATGGTGGTTGATTTCCAAGAGGCAGGGAGTGAAAGTTTCCAGGAAATTAAGGGCTATACTTGCAACTGACACAACATCACTTTCTCTGAATTCCATTGGTCAAAGAAGTCATGATTCCTTCCCAGATTCAAGCGTGTGGAGATACAGACTTTGCCTCTTGAAGGAGGTAGTAGGCAAGGTCACATTGCAAAAGTGCACATGAGATGGGAGATTTCATTGCAGCAGCCTTTGGAAAATACACTCTGCCATAGTAAGTACAATGGCTAAAAATCTTGGACTCTGGAGCCAGACAGACTGGGTTCAAATCCTGCCCTGCTAGTTACCAGTTGTGTAACCTCAGACAAGTTATTCAGTCTCTGTATGCCTTGGTGTCATCGTCTATAAAAGGGGGGTAATAGTCTACATCATAATGTTACTAGGAAGTGTAGATAAGTTCATATTTGCAAATTGCTTATAATAGTGCCTGGTGTATAGTAAGTGCTATATAACTGTTAAAATAAAATTTGTCTCACCATTTCAAGGAAGAGTTCCTATACTGAATATACATCATTATCAAATCAAAATATATTTTCCTACTGCATTTAAACTTCACAAGACTAAGAGTGAGTCATGCTTAACAATGAAGGGCCTAATTATCAAAATTATACCCATACACTAATTATAGCATGTGCATAATTTTGATTATATAACATATAAAAATAGAAATAAGTTTTATTATATGATTATGGACTCTGTTATACAAACTAATTGTACAGACATATTGGCTGGTTTTGAGATTAAAAGTATAAATCAGTGAATTTCTTGATGGCTCTTCTCAGCTCTGAGTGTAAATACAACTACTGTCACAAGTATGGGTCTATTTTATTTTTCTTGATATTCAGAGATGACGCTGCTGTTGGTGTCAGCCCCATAACAACTGAGACCTTCCTGGGGGATGCAGGTAGTGACCTCTTTCTAGTTGTGTTTGAAGTGGACCACATAATGTACAAGGAACTGTTTAACCACAAGTTTGGATGAGCAGCAGGGAGCAAAGGGTTTCCTCTTTTCCCCTGAGACACCAAGGCTTCCACTGACTTTGTGTATGCTCTGAGGCTCCCTTGAGTATTTGCACTGCTTTCTACAGGAATATGCCTGCGAAACACCAGGACTTCCAATGGGCTTTCCTTTCATTCCAAAAAGGATTCATGGATATATTCTTGTCACTCTGGCCCTGGACTTGGCCATGAGAGATTCCAAAAGGAGTCTTTCTTGGGAGACTTGAGCAAGTAAAACAGGATGAGGGTATGCAAAGTTCTATGTTAAACAGTGAAGAAGGAACAAAGACATGTGACAATCTAATAACTTCTTGATCCTTCAACTAAGGCTGCAATTCAGTGATGCTCTGACTTCCCTATTAAAATTAAAACTCACCTGATTTTGACTGAGCATTCTCCAACCACATCATCTACTCTTATCTTTCTTTACAAAATTTTCACTATTTTATATGCTGTATGTTTTGTTTATCATCTGTCTCCTCCCAGCAGAATGTAAGCCCCAAGAGGACTGAGATTTCTGTCTGTTTTATTCTGTGCACCTAAAATAGTGCCTGGCACATAGTAAGTGCTCAAAAAATATTGTTGAATGGATTCAAACTACCTTTGTCTCCACTAAAGCTTTCACTTGCAGATGGAATTTAACCCTTGGCCTGCCTTCTACCCCTCTGCTTTGCACTTTCAGCTGTGTTTAATGAGTGGAGAGATTATCCAGATGAGCTCCAAGATGAGTCTGATCTTCGAGTCTGCTGACCTGGAGCAGGCCTCTCCAGCTACTGTGAGCAGGTCAGTCAGGCTTACACTGGCTTCCTGCAGGAAGGCATGGCCTCATTAACCTTAAGCAGGAGGGAGAGCTTGAAAAATCCACAAATGTGATTAAGCCCTGGCAAATTACCTGTGTTATTTATTTTTACTTAGATTTGTCATAAAGTCAGTCCTCAATCCACATTGTTGGTAGTAGTCTAAAGCCAGGCAAGCACTTCAGAAAAGAATTTGATGGTGTCTCCTAAGATTGAATCTTCATGTCTTATGACTTAGCAATTCTGCTCTCTAGTATATACCCAAAAGCAACTTTTGCCCGTGTTTAATAGGAAACATGTACAAGAATTTTCATAGTGGCACATTCACAATAACAAACACTTGGAAACAACCCAAATGCCCATTTGAATTAATGAGTTAATGTGTAATAAAGTATCAAATTATAATATTTATCTAGCATTCAAAAGAAATGAATTGTAATGACATGCAACTCTATGGATAACTCTTAGTAAACATATTAAGAATAAAATATTAGCAAATTATGTATAAAAGTAACCCACAATAGTACATATAGAATGGTACCCCCTTTTAAATTGTTAAAAACAGCTACAATAAATATATATACATTTTAGGAACATATGGAAATGCTATTAAACTATTTAAGAAGGAAAGAAATCAAGGGACAGGTGACCACAAGATTCAAGATACTGTGTTACCTCAGGTGGGGAAAGCCAGGGGTATAGCATAAGGGAGGCCATATGGTTAGATGAAGGTTATTGTCAAGATCCTAGCTTCCATCTTGGTGGTGGGTTTATGGGCACTTACTACATTATTGAATACAATTAACCAAAAAAGGCCATGCATAGGTTAATGATGAATTTACCAAGGTAATTAATCCAATCCTGTACACCTAAAGTCCATAAAAAATAAACTCAGCCCACATTCCCAAAGGCAATGTGAAGGAGTAGAAGGAACACATGGCAGGTTAGACTAACTTGGGTGCCCACTGCCATGGCTATGTGACCTCTTCCAAGTCACTTAGCCTCTCAGATCCGTGGTCTCCTCATGTCTAAAACATAAACAGTAAAGAGGAATATTTAGAGATGAGAGCCACTGGGGCCTAGCATAGTACCTGATATGCAATAGATGTTCAATAAATGGTAGGTGGTATTAGTAACAAACAAGGGAGTGCCTAGATACAACAAAAGGGGGGGGAAATGTGCTAACATAAAATGGTGCATGTCAGTACATCATAATAACAGTTTCCACTGATTAAGGGTTTTCTATGTGCTGGACACGGTGCTGAATTCTTTATTGGCATTTTCTCCTTTAACCATTACAACAGCTGTATGAACTCCATATTTTTTATATTCTTCAATTTATAGACAGGGACAGGGAAGTTCAGAGACAGTAAGGAAACCTCACCCAAGGTCCCTCAGCTAGTAGAATCTGGGGCTGGGATTTGCATGTGGATCTCTCTTAATGCCCAAGACCCCTCCCTTATCACTGGTCTCCACCCTTTCCTGACAAAATCTGTGCACCTTCCCTTTGGCCTGTTGCTGGTGAAGGTTGGTGCCCCAACCCAACCCAAGCTCCAGCTTTGTACATCACCATGACTGCCTGCATCTACTTCACCCCGAAGTGCTTGAGAGTCCAGATGTGGACCGGACTGGTCCTCTGTTTGTGCTTGCCAGGTGTGGGATGATTTACATGGAGCCCCATCAGCTGGGCTGGAAGCCCCTGAAGGACTCATATATGGACACCCTGCCTTCCAGCCTCACTGAGGAGCACAAAGAATTGGTGAGACCATCAGGTCCCTTTCCTTCCCTCCCTCTCTGTCTCCCTGCTCCTCATTTCAAAGGCCTTCAAGGTATATCTTCACTTCATAATTCCAGGAGGCAAGAAGAGACAGGAAATTCCCTGCCTGTCCCCAGCTACCTTGTTTCCTGGCTGCCTGCCATTTCCCAACTTTCCTCTCCACGTGGTGGGCATGGGGTGGTGAGGTCAGTTTCCCCTTTTTCTTCTACCTTCTCCGTCACTCTATGTCTCCCCAGTAGAAAACAATGGTGCTTGAGAAATGTTCTATATGGTGGCTGGAATGTCACCCCTTTCCCCATTGCCCCACTAACACAGACATCTGCAGAAGTTATGCAAGAGATGGACCAGGTTAGGAAGAGCTGTGTTCCTTTCTGCACTGCCACTCCCCAGCCTGGTAACCTAGACTGCATATCCCCCACCTCTAGGGAGCTGGCACCAGTTAGAAATGCTTCTAAGAGTGTCCATTCTTCCCTTCCTAAAAGAGGCATGAATGTTCAGGTTAGACGGGTACCTGAGCACACTCTCAAGCTAGGGACACAGGAAAGGAGAGGCCCTGCTTATGGTGCTCTTGGCTTTCCCTGAATAGAATCCCTGGGAAACTTTCCCACCAAAGAAGGCAAGAAGGGTCTGAATCAGGGTCTGTTCCCACTATGGAGACACTCTGGGGAACTACGTAGGATGGCCCCATTCCTGGCACATTTACATACATGTACAATATATGTAACCACATATTTTTATATGACACGTGTCAACATGCATATTCAGAGGCCAGTCTACACACATGCACAGGAAGCTTTCAGGGATTCCCCAGTGTCTTTAACATAAAGTGTAACTTCCTATCAGAGGTCTGGCCCTACCTGCCACCAGCCTCATCATTTCCCCTCTTCCTCAGCCTGAGCTCATCACCCTCCAGCCTGTGTGTCTTGTTTCCATTCATAGAAAGCCCCAGGTTTCACCACCTCAAAACTTGTGCACTTCTTCTTCTTCTTCCTGGAAATCATGTCCCATTTCATCATGGGAGGGATAATTCACCTTCATCATCCTGGTCTCAGCATAAAGGCCTCCTCCTTCAAGAAGCTTTCTTTGACCACTCTATTAAACACTTCCTGTTATCCCCCATTGTAACATCTTTGTTTCCCACTAGTACTTTCCATGATCTCTAAGTATTTTATTCATTTCCTTGCTTATTTAGTCTATTGCTTACTGCCCGCAGTAAGCTCTCTTAGGCCAGGAACCTCATCTATCTTGTTCATCATTTATCCTTGGCATTTACTACACTGTAATTAGTAGATGCTTAATAAATTTTTGTTGATCAAATGAATATTCCACATATCCAAGTTCACATGGATATTCATATATGCATATAAATCCATCTATACATTCATATGTGCGTACATATCCATATATATACACACACACATCTATGAATGTATTTAGTGATGACCTGCCTACTTCCAAAAAAAATGACAAGATAATTTATGTTAACAGTTACAAATAAAATACAGTGGTCCTCCCTTATCTGCTGTTTTGCTTTCTGTGGTTTCAGTTTCCCTCAGTCAACCACAGTGCCTGTGTTACTCACCTCACTTCCTCTCATCATGTAGGCATTTAATTATCTCACATCACAAGAAGGGTGAGATATTTTGAGAGAGAAAGAAACCACATTCATGTAACTTTATTACAATACATTGTTACAATTTTCTATTAGTTATTGTTACTCACTTGTGCTTAATTTATAGATTACTCTCTTATTGTGCTTAATTTATAGATTAAATATATATAGGTATGTATGTACAGGAAAAAACAGAATATATAGGGTTTGATACTATCTGCTGTTTTACGCATCCTCTGGGGGTCTTAGAACATATCTCCTACAGATAAGGGGATGCTACTGTGTAACAAAAATGAAAAAATACTAAAATAAGAAGAGAAAGTGTGTTAAGTAATTTTTCTTTAAAAGAGTAAATGAGGTGGTAAGACAAGAATCATTGTACCAACAAATAGGTACATACAGGGGATTACTGAAAATGAGCCCTGAATATAGCTCTGCATTTCCTGTGGTCATTTATACAGGTGCCCACCTTACAAATGCCAAACAGACATTTGCAGATCTATTGTTTAGAATTCCTAGCATTTCACAGGTTTTATTTATTTATTTATTTATTTTTGGTATCATTAATTTACAGTTATATGTTCAACATTATGGTTACTAAACTCCCCACTTCATCAGGTCCCCTCCACTTACCCCATTACACTCACTGTCCATCAGCATAGTAAGATGCTATGGAATCACTACTTGTCTTCTGAGTTGTACAGCCCTCCCCGTGCCCCCCCAACATTATGTCTGCTAATTGTAATGCCCCTTATTCCCCCTTACCCTCCCTTCCCACCCATCCTCCCCAGTCCCTGTCACTTTGGTAACTGTTAGTCCATTCTTGGGTTCTGTGAGTCTGCTGCTGTTTTTTTCTTTCAGTTTTTTTCTTTGCTCTTATGCTCTTCATATGAGTGAAATCATTTGATACTTGTCTTTCTCCACTTGGATTATTTCACTGACCATATACCCTCTATCTCCGTCCATGTTGTTGCAAGTGGTAGGATTTGTTTTCTTCCTATGGCTGTATAATATTCCATTGTGTATATGTACCACCTCTTCTTTATCTATTCATCTACTAATGGACACTTAGGTTGCTTCCATTTCTTGGCTATTGTAAATAGTGCTGCGATAAACATGGGGGTGCATATGTCTTTTTCAAACTGCGCTGCTGCATTCTTAGGGTAAATTCCTAGGAGTGGAATTCCTGGGTCAAATGGTATTTCTGTTTTGAGTTTTTTGAGGAACCTCCATACTGCTTTCCACAATGGTTGAACTAATTTGCAGTCCCACCAGCAGTGTAGGAGGGTTCCCTTTTCTCCACATCCTTGCCAACATTTGTTGTTGTTTGTGTTTTGGATGTTGGCCATCCTCATTGGTGTGAGGTGATATCTCATTGTGGTTTTAATCTGCATTTCTCTGATGATTAGTGATGTGGAGCATCTTTTCATGTGCTTGCTGGCCATCTGAATTTCTTCTTTGGAGAAGTGTCTATTCATGTCCTCTGCCCATTTCTTAATTGGATTATTTGTTTTTTGTTTGTTGAGGTGCATGAGTTCTTTATATATTTTGGATGTCAACCCCTTATCGATATGTCATTTATGAATATATTCTCCCATACTGTAGGATGTCTTTTTGTTCTACTGATGGTGTCCTTTGCTGTACAGAAGCTTTTCAGGTTGATATAGTCCCACTTGTTCATTTTTGCTTTTGTTTCCCTTGCCCGGGGAGATATGTTCATGAAGAAGTTGCTCAAGTTTACGTCCAAGAGATTTTTGCCTATGTTTTTTCCTAAGAGTTTTGTGGTTTCATGACTTACATTCAGGTCTCTGATCCATTTGAGTTTACTTTTGTGTATGGGCTTAGACAGTAGTCCAGTTTCATTCTCTTACATGTAGCTGTCCACTTTTGCCAACACCAGCTGCTTAAGAGGCCGTCATCTCCCTATTCTATATCCAAGGCTCCTTTATCAAATATTAATTGACTGTATATGTTTGGGTTAATGTTTGGATTTTCTATTCTGTTCCACTAGTCGGTGGGGCTGTTTTTGTGCCAATACCAAATTGTCTTGATAACTGTGGCTTTGTAGTAGAGCTTGAAGTCAGGGAACGTAATTCCCCCTGTTTTATTCCTCCTTCTCAGGATTGCTTTGGCTATTCGGGGTCTTTTGTGGTGCCATATGAATTTTAGAATTATTTGTTCCAGTTCATTGAAGAAAGCTGTTGGTATTTTGATAGGGATTGCGTTGAATCTGTAGACTGCTTTAGGTAGTATAGCCATTTTGACAATATTTATTCTTCCTATCCAAGAGCATGGGATGAATTTCCATTTGTTAGTGTCCTCTTTAATTTATCTTAGGAGTGTCTTGTAGTATTCAGGGTATAGGTCTTTCACTTCCTTGGTTAGGTTTATTCCTAGGTATTTTATTCTTTTTGATGCAAATGTGAGTGGAATTGTTTTTCTAATTTCTCTTTCTGTTAGCTCATCGTTACTGTATAGGAAAGCAACATATTTCTGTGTGTTAATTTTGTATCCTGCAACTTTGCTGAATTCAGATATTAGTTCTAGTAGTTTTGGAGTGGAGTCTTTAGGGTTTTTGTATACAGTATCATGTCCTCTGCAAATAGTGACAATTTGACTTCTTCTTTACCAATCTGGATGCCTTGTATTACTTTGTTTTGTCTGATTGCCGTGGCTAGGACCTCCAGTACTATGTTGAATAACAGTGGAGAGAGTGGGCATCCCTGTCTTGTTCCCGATCTTAGATGAAAAGCTTTCAGCTTCTCGCTGTTAAGTCTGATGTTGGCTGTGGGTTTGTCATATATGGCCTTTATGATGTTGACGTACTTGCCCTCTATACCCATTTTGTTAAGAGTTTTTATCATGAATGGATGTTGAATTTTGTCAAATGCTTTTTCAGCATCTATGGAGATGATCATGTGGTTTTTGTTCTTTTTGTTGATGTGGTGAATGATGTTGATGGATTTTCGAATGTTGTACCATCCTTGCATCCCTGGGATGAATCCCACTTGATCATGGTGTATGACCCTCTTGATGTATTTTTGAATTCAGTTTGCTAATATTTTGTTGAGTGTTTTTGCATGTACGTTCATCAGGGATATTGGTCTGTAATTTTCTTTTTTGGTGAGGTGTTTGCCAGGTTTTGGTATTAGAGTGATGCTGGCTTCATAGAATGAATTTGGAAGTATTCCCTCCTCTTCTATTTTTTGGAAAACTTTAAGGAGAATGGGTATTATTTCTTCTCTACATGTCTGGTAAAATACAGAGGTGAATCCATCTGGCCTGGGGGTTTTGTTCTTGGGTAGTTTTTTGATTACCAATTCAATTTCATTGCTGGTGATTGCTCTGTTTAGATTTTCTGTTTCTTGCTTGGTCAGTCTTGGAAGGTTGTATTTGTCTAAGAAGTTGTCCTTGTCTTCTAGGTTTTCCAGCTTGTTACCATATAGATTTTCATACCATTCTATTATAATTCTTTGTAGTTGTGTGGGGTCCGTAGTGATTTTTCCTTTCTCTTTTCT
Source organism: Smutsia gigantea (assembly GCA_032199065.1). Classification (NCBI taxonomy): domain Eukaryota; kingdom Metazoa; phylum Chordata; class Mammalia; order Pholidota; family Manidae; genus Smutsia; species Smutsia gigantea. Next base: position 31,078 of record JAVSCE010014764.1, read on the forward strand.
GATTCTGTTTATATGTGTAGATTCTCTTTTTCTCTTAATAAGTCTGGCTAGGGGTTTATCTATTTTGTTTATTTTTTCGAAGAACCCGCTCTTGGTTTCATTGATTTTTTCTATTGTTTTGTTCTTCTCAATTTTATTTATTTCTTCACTAATCTTTATTATGTCCCTCCTTCTGGTGACTTTGGGCCTCATTTGTTCTTTGTTTTCCAATTTCAATAATTGTGTCTTTAGACTATTCATTTGGGAATGTTCTTCCTTCTTTAAATAGACCTGGATTGCAATATACTTTCCTCTTAGAACTGCCTTTGCTGCGTCCCACAGAAGTTCTGTCTTTGTGTTATTGTTGTCATTAGTCTCCATATATTGTTTGATCTCTTTTTTAATTTGGTCATTTATCCATTGATTATTTAGGAGCCTGTTGTTAAGTCTCCATGTATTTGTGAGCCTTGTTGTTTTCTTTCTACAATTTATTTCTAGTTTTATACCTTTGTGATCTGAGAAGTTGGTTGGTAGAATTTAATATTTTTGAATTTACTGAGGTTCTTTTTGTGGCCTAGTATGTGGTCTATTCTGGAAAATGTTCCATGTGCACTTGAGAAGAATGTGTATCCTGTTGCTTTTGGGTGTAGAGTTCTGTAGATGTCTGTTAGGTCCATCTGTTCTAGTGTGTTGTTCAGCGCCTCTGTGTCTTTACTTATTTTCTGTCTGGTTGATCTGTCCTTTGGAGTGAGTGGTGTGTTGAAGTCTCCTAAAATGAATGCATTGCTTTCTATTTCCTCCTTTAATACTGTTAGTATTTGTTTCACATATGTCGGTGCTCCCGTGTTGGGTGCATGTATGTTTAAAATGGTTATATCTTCTTGTTGAACTGACCCCTTTATCATTATGTAATATCCTTCTTTATCTCTTGCTACTTTCTTCGTTTTGAAGTCTGTTTTGTCTGATACAAGTACTGCAGCACCTGCTTTTTTCTTCTTATTGTTTGCATGAAATATCTTTTTCCATCCCTTCACCTTTTGTCTGTGTATGTCTTTGGGTTTGAGGTGAGTCTCTTGTAAGCAGCATATAGATGGGTCTTGCTTTTTTATCCATTCTGCTACTCTGTGTCTTTTGATTGGTTCATTCAGTTCATTTACATTTACGGTGATTATCGAAAGATATGTACTTATTGCCATTGGTGGCTTTAGATTCATGGTTAACAAAGGTTCAAGGGTAGCTTCTTTACTATCTAACAATCTAACTTAACTCTCTTGTTAAGCTATATGAACACAGTCTGATGGTTCTTTATTTCTCTTTCTTCTTCTTATTCTTCCTCCATTCTTTGTATACTAGGTGTTTTATTCTGTACTCTTTTACATTTCCTTTGACTGTTTTTGTGGATAGTTGATTTTACTTTTTGCCTTTAGTTAGTATTTGGATGGTCAGCTTTCTTTGCTGTGATTTTATTTTCTCTGGCGACATATTTTTAGCCTGAGGCGTGTTTCCCTCTAGAGCAGTCCCTTTAAGATGTCCTGTAGAGGTGGTTTGTGGGAGGCAAATTCTCGCAGCTTTCGCTTGTCTGAAAATTGTTTAATCCCTGCCGTCATATTTAAATGATAATCGTGCTGGATACGGTATTCTTGGTTCGAGGCCCTTCTGTTTCATTGCCGCAATGAAACAGAAGGGCCTCGAACCAAGAATACCGTATCCAGCACGATTATCATTTAAATTGGAGGGAGGGATTAAACAATTCCCAGACAAGCGAAAGCTGAGGGAATTTGCCTCCCACAAACCACCTCTACAGTACATCTTAAAGGGACTGCTCTAGAGGGAAGCACTCCCAAGGCTAAAAAGCTGTCGCCAGAGAAAATAAAATCATAGCAAGAAAGCAGAACACCCAAAACTAACTAAAGGCAAAGAATAAAACACCTAGTATATAAAGAATGGAGGAGGAATAAGAAGGGAGAGAAATAAAGAAACATCAGACTGTGTTTACAATAACTTAACAAGAAAGTTAAGTTAGATTGTTAGATAGTAAAGAAGCAACCCTTGAACCTTTGGTAACCACGAATCTAAAACCAGCAATGGCAATAAGTACATATCTTTCGATAATCACCCTAAACGTAAATGGACTGAATGCACCAATCAAAAGACACAGAGTAACAGAATGGATAAAAAAGCAAGACCCATCTATATGCTGCCTACAAGAAACTCACCTCAAATGCAAAGATATCCCCAGATTAAAAGTGAAGGGATGGAAAAAGATATTTCATGCAAATAACAAAGAGAAAAAAGCAGGTGTTGCAGTACTTGTATCAGACAAAATAGACTTCAAAACGAAGAAAGTAGCAGAGATAAAGAAGGACATTACATAATGATAAAGGGGTCAGTCCAACAAGAAGATATAACCATTATAAATATATATGCACCCAACACAGGAGCGCCGGCATATGTGAAACAAATACTAACAGAATTAAAGGAGGAAATAGACAGCAATGCATTCATCTTAGGTGACTTCAACACACCACTCACTCCAAGGGACAGATCAACCAGACAGAAAATAAGTAAAGACACAGAGGCATTGAACAACACACTAAAACAGATGGACCTAACAGACATCTACAGAACTCTACACCCAGAAGCAACAGAATACACATTCTTCTCAAGTGCACATGGAACATTTTCCAGAATAGACCACATACTAGGCCACGAAAAGAACCTCAGTAAAATCGAAAATATTGAAATTCTACCAACCAACTTCTCATAAAGGTATTAAACTAAAATTAAACTTTAGAAAGAAAACAAAAAGGCTCACAAATACATGGAGACTTAACAACATTCTCCTAATTAATCAATGGGTCAATGACCAAATCAAAACAGAAATCAAAGAGTATATGGAGACAAATGACAACAACAACACAAAGCCACAGCTTCTGTGGGACGCAGCAAAGGCAGTTCTAAGAGGAAAGTATATTGCAATACAGGCCTATCTAAAGAAAGAAAAACATTCCCAAATGAATAGTCTAAAGACACAATTACTGAAATTGGAAAAAGAAGAACAAATGAGGCCCAAAGTCACCCAAAGGAGGGACATAATAAAGATCAGAGAAGAAATAAATAAAATTGAGAAGAACAAAACAATAGAAAAAATCAATGAAACCAAGAGCTGGTTCTTTGAAAAAATAAACAAAATAGATAAACCCCTAGCCAGACTCATTAAGAGAAAAAGAGAATCTACACACATAAACAGAATCAGAAATGAGAAAGGAAAAATCACGACGGATCCCACAGAAATACAAAGAATTAGAAGAGAATATTATGAGAATCTGTATGCTAACAAGCTGGAAAACCTAGAAGAAATGGACAACTTCTTAGAAAAATACAACCTTCCAAGACTGACCAAGCAAGAAACAGAAAAACTAAACAGACCAATCACCAGCAACGAAATAGAAGTGGTAATCAAAAAACTACCCAAGAACAAAAGCCCCGGACCAGAAGGATTCACCTCTGAGTTCTACCAGACATATAGAGAAGAAATAACACCCATTCTCCTTAAAGTATTCCAAAAAATAGAAGAGGAGGGAATACTTCCAAACTCATTCTATGAAGCCAGCATCACTCTAATACCAAAACCGGGCAAAGACCTCACCAAAAAAGAAAACTATAGACCAATATCCCTGATGAATGTGGATGCAAAAATACTCAACAAAATATTAGCAAACCGAATTCAAAAATACATCAAGAGGAACATACACCATGATCAAGTGGGATTCATCCCAGGGATGCAAGAATGGTACAACATTCGAAAATCCATCAACATCATCCACCACATCAATAAAAAGAAGAACAAAAACCACATGATCATCTCCATAGATGCTGAAAAAGCATTTGACAAAATCAGCATTCCATTCATGATTAAAACTCTCAAGAAAATGGGTACAGAGGGCAAGTACCTCAACATCATAAAGGCCATATATGACAAACCCACAGCTAACATCAGACTTAACGTCGAGAAGCTGAAAGCTTTTCATCTAAGATCGGGAACAAGACAGGGATGCCCACTCTCTCCACTGTTATTCAACATAGTACTGGAGGTCCTCGCCACGGCAATCAGACAAAACAAAGACATACAAGGCATCCAAATTGGTAAAGAAGAAGTCAAATTGTCACTATTTGCAGATGACATGATATTCTGCATAAAAAACCCTAAAGACTCCACTCCAAAACTACTAGAACTAATATCTGAATTCAGCAAAGTTGCAGGATACAAAATTAACACACAGAAATCTGTTGCTTTCCTATACACTAACGATAAACTAACAGAAAGAGAAATCAGAAAAACAATTCCATTCACAATTGTATCAAAAAGAATAAAATACCTAGGAATAACCTTAACAAAGGAAGTGAAAGACCTGTACCCTGAAAACTACACGACATTCCTAAGAGAAATTAAAGAGGACACTAACAAATGGAAATGCATCCCATGCTCTTGGCTACGAAGAATAAATATTGTCAAAATGGCTATACTACCCAAAGCAATCTACAGATTCAACGCAATCCCTATCAAACTACCAACAGCTTTCTTCAATGAACTGGAACAAATAATTCTAAAATTCATATGGCACCACAAAAGACCCCGCATAGCCAAAGCAATCCTGAGAAGGAGGAATAAAACAGGGGGAATTGTGCTCCCTGACTTCAAGCTCTACTACCAAGCCACAGTTATCAAGACAATTTGGTATTGGCACAAAAACAGACCCACAGATCAGTGGAATAGAATAGAAAATCCAAACATCAACCCGAACACATATAGTCAATTAATATTTGATAAGGGAGCCTTGGATATACATTGGGGAGATGACAGCCTCTTCAGCACCTGGTGTTGGAAAAACTGGACAGCTACATGTAAGAGAATGAAATTGGACTACTGTCTGACCCCATACACAAAGGTAACCTCGACGTGGATCACGGACCTGAATGTAAGTCATGAAACTATGAAACTCTTAGAAAAAAATATAGGCAAAAAGCTCTTGGACATAAACATGAGCAACTTCTTCATGAACATATCTCCCCAAGCAAGGGAAACAAAAGCAAAAATGAACAAGTGGGACTATATGAAGCTGAAAAGCTTCTGTACAGCAAAGGACACCATCAGTAGAACAAAAAGACTTCCTACAGTATGGGAGAATATATTCATAAATGACGTATCTGATAAGGGGTTGACATCCAAAATATATATAGAACTCACACACCTCAACAAACAAAAAGCAAATAATCCATTTAAGAAATGGGCAGAGGACATGAATAGACACTTCTCCAAAGAAGAAATTCAGATGGCCAACAGGCACATGAAAAGATGCTCCACATCACTAATCATCAGAGAAATGCAGATTAAAACCACAATGAGATATCACCTCACACCAGTGAGGATGGCCAACATCCAAAACACAAACAACAACAAATGTTGGCGAGGATGTGGAGAAAAGGGAACCCTCCTACACTGCTGGTGGGACTGCAAATTAGTTCAACCATTGTGGAAAGCAGTATGGAGGTTCCTCAAAAAACTCAAAATAGAAATACCATTTGACCCAGGAATTCCACTCCTAGGAATTTACCCTAAGAATGCAGCAGCCCAGTTTGAAAAAGACAGATGCACCCCTATGTTTATCGCAGCACTATTTACAATAGCCAAGAAATGGAAGCAACCTAAGTGTCCATCAGTAGATGAATGGATAAAGAAGATGTGGTACATATACACAATGGAATATTATTCAGCCATAAGAAGAAAACAAATCCTACCATTTGCAACAACATGGATGGAGCTAGGGGGTATTATGCTCAATGAAATAAGTCAAGCTGAAAAAGACAAATACCAAATGATTTCACTTATATGTGGAGTATAAGAACTAAGGAAAAAATAAAACTGAAGGAACAAAACAGCAGGAGACTCACAGAACCTGAGAACGGACAAATAGTTACCAAAGGGAAAGGGACTGGGGAGGATCGGTGGGAAGGGAGGGGTAAAAGGGAAGAAGGGACATTACGATTGGCAGATGTAATGTTCGGGGGGCACAGGGAGGGCTGTACAACCCAGAGAGAACAAGTAGTGACTCTATGGCATCTCACTAAGCTGATGGACAGTGACTGCAATGGGGTTGGGGGGTGGGAACCTGATGAAGGGGGTAGTGTAATCACCATAATATTACTCATTTAATTGTAGATTAATGATATCAAAATAAACTAAAAATATATATATATATACATATATATATATATATCATGCCATTCTCTTCTGGCCTGTAAGGTTTCTGTTGAGAAATCTGATGATAGTCTGATGATTTTTCTTTTGTAGTTGATCTTTTTTCTCTTTCTAGCTGCCTTTGATACTCTGTCCTTATCTTTGATCTTTGCCGTTTTAATTATTATGTGTCTTGGTGTTGTCTTCCTTGGGTCCCTAGTGTTGGGAGATCTGTGGGCTTCCGTGGACTGACAAACTATTTCCTTCCCCAGCATGGGGAAGTTTTCAGCAATTATTTCTTCAAAGACACTTTCTATCCCTTTTTCTCTCTCTTCTTCTGGTACTCCAATAATGCGAATATTGTTCCATTTGGATTGGTCACACAGCTGTCTTAATAGTCTTTCCTTCTTAGAGATCCTTTTATCTCTCTCTGCCTCAGCTTCTCTGTATTCCTGTTCTCTGATTTCTATTCCATTAACAGTCTCTTGCACCTCGTCCTTTCTGCTCTTAAGCCCGTTGATCGCTTGTCTTATTTCTGCATTGTCTTTCCTAACTTCCTCCCTTAGCTCTTGCATATTTCTCTGTAGATCCATCAGCATGGTTATGACTTTTATTCTGAACTCTTTTAGGAAGATTGTTTAAATCTATTCCATCAAGCCCTCTCTCTGGGGTTGTCTGGGTAATTTTTGTCTGTACCATATTCCTCTGTCTTTTCATGGTGATAGAAGTGGTTGCCAGTATGTGCCACGTGTGTCAGCTGGTAGAACAAAGTCCCTTCCTGCTTGTTGTTCTCCTTGCCCTTTTCCGGGGCCTGAACTGGTTTTCTCGGCCACTGGGAGGCAGTCTCTGGGATAATCCCCAGAACTGCCTGTGTGCAGCATCACCCTCAGCCTAGCCTAAAGCACTGTGGGGGTTTGAAGTCTCACTGGGTACCTTTTGGTCCCCTTGGTGTTTTCCAGCCTTTGATGTGCATTCTGGGGTCCTTTCTGCTTAGCTGCATGCCTGCCGGAAGTAGATTCTGTGAGCATGCTGTGGGCGGGGCCGCTCCCCCGCTGTTCTGTAGCTGTGGAGGCTCCCGGACCCTTTGTGGCGCTGGCGGGGGGGGGGGGGAATGTATGGGAGGCTGCTGATCACTGTGGGAAGCCTCAGCGCAGCTTCTTTGCCCGGCTGCTGGCCAGGGCATCTGAAATTCCTCAAGACTCCCAGCCTGCTGGGCTGAGTGTGCTGGGACGATTTTGTTCCGCCTTTGGGCCCTTGTCTCTTTAAGACCGCTTCGTGAGGAACTGAGTTCTCACAGGTGTAGCTGTAACCTGGTTGTTTTTCTGTATCTTCTGGCCTCTTTTTTAGGAATAGTTGTATTTGTTGTATTTTCACAATTATATATGGTTTTGGGAGGAGATTTCCGCCGCCCTGCTCACGCCACCATCTTCCCAAAAGTCGAATTCCTAGCCTTTTTTATAGAAACAAAGTCATATATGAAGTCTGGATCCTCAGACTATCTTATGCATCCTGTAGCTGACCTACAATAGCTACAAGCCTCACTGAGTATCCAGCTCTAAGTAGTGGAATAGAGGGGGTAGGGGTGGCCTGTGGGCCGCACAGTCCATTAAGTAGGAAGCTGGAAGAAGGGGCCGTTGTGCTTATGGTCTTTCCCTGAATACACCTACACTCAAAGGTAATCAGAAACATTACCAGCATTTCTGGCATCCCTGAGGTATACCAAGCTCTTGGTCTCAAAGTCATCTCTTAATAACATCTTCAAATTTCACTTTCTACTTTCAGGTTAATGACATGTTCATGTGGCTTGTTCAGCCCTGCCTGGAATTTATCCGCCTTCAGTGTAAATCTGTGGTCCAAACATCTCCCACCCACCTTGCCTTCTCAATGATGAGACTATACTCCTCTCTACTTGGTAAGTACTGCATCTAATTCTTAAACCATATGAGGGTGGGTATTCCTTGGCTATTTCTTTAGCTCCCACTCCTGTTATTCCCCCTATGATTTACAATGAGACCAGCATTTGGTGAAGAACAAGAAAGCCTTTGGAGTTTATTAGAAAGAGTCCATGTCTCTTGGCTTTAGCCTTGATCTTGTATTGATTTCCTGGGTGTTCTTATGCAAATTATCCCATCCTTTCTCAGTCTTAAATTCTTCATCCACACATTGGGAGTAATAATAATTCCTGTTCCTCTTTACCCAACAAGGATATCCTAGAGAGAGATGAATTCAGATAATACATGTGAATATATTGCAGAAAAAAGAATCCCCCCCAAAAAAGAGGAAAGGTTTCCCGTGTTAAGAAAACATTACAAAAATTTGAATTCACAAAGCGTATAGACAGACTGTAAGAGAACTGATCACATTAATCTACCAAACTAGGGAACTTCTCCAGGACATGGGACTTATGTAAATTATAGAACCATTGGCTTAAATGTTCTGGAAAAGTTCCCTAATACTATCTCACATAAATCAAATTTCAGTGAATTCTACTGAAAATGAAAAAAGATACGTCCATTTGGAGACTTTCATTGGATGTCACTCCCTTTTGAAAATCATACATAACTCAAAACTCCAGATACATCTTATACAATTTCTGCTATGTGAGCATATTTTCTTAGCCCATTTTTTTCCAGAGGCATTATAGGTGTATATAAAAACTGTAACATGGTGAACAATTGAGTGGAGACTTTCTTTGACTAAATATTATTTGATCTTCTAAAATCAAAATTACAGGCAATTATTTCAAAAGCACACCAATTGCATAAAATGTCATATATTTGCATTATTGTTTGTAAATTTTGCACAGTATTTTCCCAAGCTCTGTTTTCTGTTGTAATATCTCCTCTAAGGAAGAAGGCAGCATGAGAAATGAACTCATTGTCCCCAGCTCAGAGTGACCTAATCTCTCGCTTTTCTGAATCTATAGCTACAAACCCTCTCAGAAATGCTCAAATACACCCAATTGCTAAAAACTGTGCAGTTTGAACATACACATACCTGATTTCAGAGCTCATTAAAATGTAAGAATATGGTAGCTATGATTAACATGGCCTTGAGATAAGGAACACTAAGTACTATTTCTTAGATGTTTATTTTGAAATGATTTGAGACAGAATAATTGCTTAAAGAATATAGAGAGTCACATATCCCTTCACCTAGCTTTATTTAATGTTAACATCTTAGGTAACCAAGGTAAAATTATCAGAATAAGGAAATTAACATTGACACTATCCTGTTAAGGAAACACTACAGACTATTTGAATTTCATCAGTTTTTCCACAGGTGTCCTTCTTCTGTACCAAGATGCAATTCAAGAGTCCACATTATGTTTATTGTTGTATCTCTTTGGTTTCCTCCAATCTATGATAGTTCTCTAGTCTTCCCTTGCCTTTCATAACATTGTCACTTGATAAATACTGGACTGTTATTTTGTAAAATGTCTCTCAATTTAAGTTTGCCTCATGTTTTCTCATAATTAAACTGAGATTATACATTTTTAGTAAGAGTAGGGATGGTGTGTCCTTCTCAATGCATCATCAGGGATAATAATTTCCTATTACTGGTGAAGGCACTGGTCAAAGTTAGCTTTGGTTGGAGCCTTGTTTCTCCCCTGTAATGTTATTTTTTCCTGTATTTAACTTTTCATGATTTTAATATCCTTTAGTGGATCTTGCCTACAACACTTATGGCAGTGTTTGCCTAATGTTGATTTTCTATTTCTGCTTTTTATTTCTATTCTTCCTACATTTATGAATTAGAATTCTCTGAAAATAAGAACTTCTCTTCCCTGCTTATTTACTTACTCAATTATTTATTGATTAAAGTATGGGCTCATGGATATTTATTTTGTTTCGTGGGTTATGATCCAATGCTATAGTTATTTATTCTGTTGTTCAATGGCCTTGGCCATTAAGCACTCCTTCAGTGGTTCCCATGTCCTTTCAACATGTCCCCATCCTCAAGTGACTAGAATCAGAAGTGAAAATGGGGGCATCTCTAGTGATTCTATGGAAATAAGAATTTTAAGAGAATACTATGAACAATTTTATGCCAAGTAATTGGATAACCTAAATGAAATGGAGAAATGCCTAGAAGTACAAAACCTACAAGACTGAATCACAAAAAAAAAAAAATACTGAATAGACCATAGACCAATGACCAGTAAAATGATTAAATCAGCAATCAGAAAGCTCTTGACAAAGAAAATCCCTGCACCTGATGGTGTCACTGGTGAATTCTACCAAACATTTAGAAAAGAACTAATACCAATCCTTCTCAAAATTTTCCAAAACATTGAAGAGGAGGGAACACATCCTTACTCATTTTATGAGGCTAGCATTACCCTGACACCAAAAGCCAAAGACACTGTAAGAAAAGAAACTTATAGACCAATACATCCCTTATGAACATTAGTGCAAAAACTCCCTTCCAAATCCCAGCAAACCAAATTTAGCTTCATATTAAAAGGATTAGATGCCATTACCAAGTAAGATTATTCCTAGATTCATACTAACCAATTTCAAAACTTATTACAAAGCTACAATAATCAAAACTGCAACACTGGCATAAAGACATATAAACCAATGGAATAGTATAGAGAGCCCAGACAGAAATCCTTGATTATATTGTCAAGTGATTTTCCTTAAAGATGACAAGACCATTCGGGGGAAAGGACAATCTTTTCAATAACTGGTGCCAGGAAAACTGGATGTCCACATACAAAAGAAATGAGTTAGACCCTTACCTAATACCATATACAAAAATTAACTCAAAGTAGATGAAAAACCTAAACATAAGAACTAAACCTATGAAATTTTTAGGAGAAAACTTAGAGTGAAAGCTCATAACATTAGATTTGGCAATGATTTCTTGAATATGACACCAAAGGCACAGGCAACAAAAGAAAAAAAAGGCAGACTCATGAAAACTAAAAACTTTTGTGTATCAAAAGACACTATCCTAGAATAATAACCCACAAGTAGAAGAAAATATTTGCAAATCACATTTATGATAAAGAATAAATATCCAAACTATATAGATAACTCCTACAATTTAACAAAAGCAACAAAAGCATTAAATGATAGGCATAGGACTTGAATAGATAGTTCTCCAAAGATATAAAATGGCCAATAAGCAAATGGAAATGTGCTTAGCAACACTATTCATTAGGAAAATGCCAATCAAAACTGCAATGAGATACCCCCTGACACCTGTGAGGATGGATAGTATCCAAACAACAACCACTGCCACCACCAAAAAGAACAATTGTTGACGAAGATGTGGAGAAATTACAACCCTTGTGCACTGTTTGTGGGAATGTAAAATGGTACAGTTGCTGTGAAAAACAGTTTGTCACTTCCTCAAAATTAAACATAGAATTACCATATGACCCAGAACATCCACTTCTGGGAATATCCACAAAAGAATTGAAAGTGAATACTTAAACAGATATTCATACACCTATGTCCATAGCACTCACTATTCTTCTCAATAGCCAAAAGGTAGAATCAACCCAGCTGGCCATAAATGAATGACTAGATAAACAGAATGTGATATATAAATACAGTGGAATATTTCTCAGCCTTAAAAAGGAAAGAAATTCTAACATATGCTACAACATAGATGACCTTTAAGGACATGATGCTAAGAGAAATGAGCCAGTCACCAAAAAAAAAAAAAATCTTATGATTTAATTTATAAGACATACCTGGAATAGTCAAATTTATAAAGATAGGAAGTAGAAAGGTGGTTGCCAGAAGTTGGGGGAGAGGGAAATGGGTACTTATTTGTTTAATGGGTCCAGAGTTTTAGTTTTGTAAGATGAAAAGAGTTTTGGAGATGGATGGTGGTGATCATTAAAAACAGTATGAATGTACTTAATACCGCTGAACTGTGTGCTTAAAAATGGTGAATATAGTAAATTTTATATTACCACAATAAAAAGTAGAAAAAATTGTAAGTGGATAAAGGATCTGGCAGGTGATGGTCCTTCCACCTCACAGAGAAAAGCATCCAGTTCACATTGTGTATACCTGTTGCGCTCTGCATCTTTTCCTGTTGTCCTTTTCTTGCTTTTAGATGAAATCAGGGAACCAGAAGAGAAAGAAAGTGACTTATTTGAAGGCCTAACAAACCAACAGATCTTCCTCTGGCTGCAAGGTCTCTTCCTCTTTGCCTTGGTGTGGACCGTGGCTGGCACCATCAATGCTGACAGCAGAAAGAAATTTGATCTGTTTTTCCGCAACCTGATTATGGGTATGGATGACAACAATCCAAGGCCCAAAAGCGTCAAACTCACTAAAAACAACATCTTTCCAGAGAAAGGTAATTTAATACTTATTTGTTTTTTTATCATGGTTTGGATCATAAACCCAACCCAAAATGTGTGGTCCAAGTAAGGCCCTTACAAAAGACAGGGAAGATTTTGTAGCTTGCGTGGGTGGTTCATGTCTTCAGAACTGGCCCACGTATATGAGAGATGGGTGGCCCTAACTTGGGGTCTGATGAGATAAAACTACTTTTTTAGTTTAGAAAAAGTTGATAACTTTTTTTTCAAAAATTACCCATAATTCCATCACTTAAACGGGCCCCAGGAGACAGCATGGGAAATAAGCTGCTTTTGCTTTTCTTACTCCTTAAAGTCTTTTTCTATGTGTTTACATTCATCTTATCATGGTGATTATGGTACTGATGTTTCTTTTAATTTTTGTCATTGGAATCTAGTATCATTTGAGTGTTTCCAGTTTTGCTACATACATTATCTTCAAAATGATCACTTAGTGATCTGTAAATATTCTGTTCTCTGTATCATTTACTAAAAGATTGAAAGAGGTTTCTTTTAAGTAGTTTTTACTATTTTTTTCTTATCACCCAAATAATACATTATACAAAATTTAGATAATACAGAGAAAGGAATAGTAGAAAATAAAAATCAATGGTAATCCCACCATCCAGAAATAATCATTTTTTGTATATTTTCTTCTATATTTCTATAACTTTCCTAATAGCTTTACTTTTTGTGATCATAAATAAGTATATAAAGGACAATGAAGTAACTTCCTGGGTTCATGGTAATATTGTATGTATTGAGAGATTGGATTATACAGATAGGTGCATTTGTCAAAACTCAGTGAATGTACACTTAAGATTTGTGCCTTTCAGTGTCTATAAATTTTACATCAAAATAAAAAGCATATAAACAAATATTAAACAGTTGATATACATTCTGAAATATTATGGGGAACTGTATAGACGTATACAATTTATTTTGAAACCTATCAAATAAATAAGATGGCTTAATGAATGGGTAGTGGGATGGGAACTGGTATGTGATAACGTAAGTACAAACTAATGGGGTAAAATCTAGGAAATGGGTATGCAAATGTTCACCGTATAATGTTTTCAGTGTTTATGTTTGAAACTTTACATAATAATAATAAAAATGAATGAACAAGTAAGTGCCACTGTGCCTCTACACACACCTTTCCCCAGTATACCTGGCATACTTTATGTGATACATGGTCATCTGTCAGATGAACTGCATAGCGGCCCTGGACCAATCCATTAGTAAGATATTAGTACATCATTTTTTTCTTTTCCTTCTTTCCTTTATTCCTTTTTTCCTTTCTCTCTTTTGGTTTGGAACATTTTTTTTATTGTGGTAAAATAAGCATAACAAAATTTACTATTTTAACCATTTTTAAATACATAGTTCAGTGGCATTAGGTACATTCATATTGCTGTGCAACTATCACTACCATCCATCTCTAGAATTTCTTTCATCTTCCCAAACTGAAACTCCATATTCCTTAAAGAATAACTCCCCATTACCCACTGCCCCCAGCCATTGGCAACAAACATTCTTTCAGTCTCTGTAAATTTGACCACTCTAGGTAACTCATATAAATAGAATCATATAACATTCATCCTTTTTTGACAAGTTTATCTTTCTTAGCATAATATCTTCAGAGTTCATTCATACTGTAGCATGTGTCAGAGTTTCCTTCCTTTTTAGGGCTGCATAATATTCCTGCATGTGTATGTACATTTTTGTGTATCTGTTCATCTGGCGATGGACACTTGGGTTGCTTCTATCCTTTGTCTATTGTGAATAGTGTTGCTATGAATATGGCTGTATAAATATTTGTTTGAGTGTCTTTCTTTCAGTTCTTTTTTACCCCAAAGTAGAATTTCTAGATCACATGGCAATTATATGTTTAATTTTTTGAGGAACTGCCATGATGTTTTTCATACTGTTTGCACTATTGTACATTCCTACCAGCAATGCACAAGAATTCATATTTCTTCACATCCTGTGTTTTGTTTTGTTTTTTAGACTAGCCATCCTAATGGGTGTGAAGTTCATTCTTAATTTATGAATAGATGGTAAAATAAAAAGATAAAAAATTTTAAAAAGACAACCACTATCAACATTTTGATGACCATCCTTTCAGGCATTTCCCTGGGCATATGTGTGCCTTTATTTATTTCTACAAAATTATGGAACCATTCTGTACTTATTTCCCAGTTTTTGCTATGATTGTTCATTGTGATGAACAATGTTCTGATGTTTACATGTTTGCTTAATCTGTGATTATTTCCTCAGAGTGATTTCCTAGAAATAGAATTGCTGAGTCCAAGGTCAATACAGTTTAAAAGCTTTGATTGCTAAATTTCCCTTGTTTCCTTACCAGCACTGAGTATTATCATTTTTTAAAAATCTTGGGCAATTTGAAATGTGAAAATGGTATCTCATTTCAATTTTCTTTTCTTTAAAAAAATACTTTAATAGACTTCAATTTTAGATCAGTTTTAGATTTATAGAAAAATTGAGCAGAAGAAAGTACAGAGTTCCCACAATGCTCCTTCCCCAAAACACTTCCCCCACCCCCTTGTAAAGCAGTTTCCCCTATTATTAACATCTTGCATTAATTCAGTGAATTTGTTACAATTGATAAACCAATATTGATAATTTTTTATTAACTTAAGTCCATAGTTTACATTCAGTTTCACTCTGTGTTTTGTAATTCTATGGGTTTTGACAAATAATGTTATGTATTCACCATTATAGTATCACACAGAATAGTTTCAGATTGCCCTAAAAATCCCCTATTTCTACTATTCATTCCTCCCTCCCACTTAACTCCTTGCAACCACTGATTGTTTCATTGTCTCTACAGCTTTGCCTTTTTTAGGATGCAATATAGTTGGAATCATACAGTATGTAGCCTTTTTAGATTGCTTTATTTCACTTAGTAATATGCATTTAAGATATTTCATGTCTTTTTGTGCCTTGATAACTCATTTATTTTTATTACTGAGTAATATTCTATTGTATGGATATTTTCCACTCACCTATTAAAATATATTTTTTGGCTTATTCCAGTTTTTGGAAATTTTGAATAAAGCATCTATAAACATTCATCATTCATGTAAAGGTTTTCATGTGGACATAAGTTTTCACTTTTCTTGGTAAATACCTCAGAGCATGATTACTGAATCATATGGTGACCCTGTGTTTATCTTTGTGAGAAACTGCCAAACTGTCTCCCAAAGTGGCTATACCATTTTGCATCCCCATCTGTAGGGAGCAAGAGTTCCTATTGCTCTGTATCTGCATCAACATATGGTACTGTCAGTGTTTTGGATTTTAGTCATTCTAATAGATATGTAGTGGTATCTCATTTGCTTTAATTTGAAATTCCCTAATGACATTGAGCATCTTTTTGTATTATTTGCTATCTGTGTATCTTCTTTGGTGAGATATCTGTTCAGATCTTTTACTCAGTTTTTTAATTAGGTTGCTTGTTTTCTTATTGTTGATTTTTAAGTGTTCTTTGTATATTTTGGATATAAGCCCTTTATCAGATATATGTTTTGCAGATATTTGCTCTCAGACTGTAGCTTGTCTCCTCACTCTCTTAATGGTATCTTTCACAGAGCAGAAATTTTGGAGTTTAATAAAATCCAACTTGTCAGTTGTTTTCCTGGGTCATATTTTTTGTGTTGTATCAAAAAAGTCAACACCAAACCCAAAGTCATCTAGATTTTTTCTTTATCTTCTAGAAGTTTTGTAGTTTTGTGTTTTATATTTAGCTCTATTATCCATTTTGTATTAATTTTATGAAAGTTGGAAGATCTTTTCTAGATTCTTTTTGTTTGTAAATGTCTGCTTGTTCCAAGACAAGTTGTTGAAAAGACTGTTCATCTCCATTGAATTGTCTTTGCACCTTTGTCAAAGATTACTTGACTATATTTATGTGAACATATGTCTGGACTCTAGTCTGTTCCTTTGATTTATATATTCTTTTACCAATGCTATACTGTTTTAATTACTGTAGCTTCATAGTAAGTCTTGAAGCTGGGTAATATAAGTGTTCCAACTTTATTCTTCTTCAGTATTGTGTTGGCTATTCTGGATATTTTACCTTTCTATATAAATTTTTTAATCACTTTATCAATATCCACACTAACTTGTTGGGGTTTCAGTTGGGATTGTGTTGACCTGTAGATTAAGAGAACAGCAAGCAATTTAACAGTTTTGAGTCTTCCTGTTCATGTACATGGATTATATCTCCACTTATTTATATCTTCTTTGATTTCCTTCATCAGTATTTTGTAGTGTTCCTCATATAACTTTTGTACCTTTTTTAAAATCAGACTTATACGCAGTATTTCATTTTTTTTATAGTTTATTTTGGTATCGTTAATCTACAATTACATGTGCAATATTAGGGTGATTAAACTACCCCCTTCATCAGGTCCCCCCCACCAACCCCATTACAGTCACTGTCCATTAGCATAGTGAGATGCTATAGAATCACTACTTGTCTTCTCTGAGTTGTACAGCCCTCCCCGTGCCCCCCCAACATTACGTCTGCTAATCGTAATGCCCCTTTTTCCCTCTTATCCCTCCCTTCCCGCCCATTTTCCCCAGTCCCTTTCCCTTTGGTAACTATTAGTCCGTTCTTGGGTTCTGTGAGTCTGCTGCTGTTTTTTTCCTTCAGTTTTTTTTCTTAGTTCTTATACTCCACATATGAGTGAAATCATTTGGTACTTGTCTTTTTCGGCTTGGCTTATTTCACTGAGCATAATACTCTCTAGCTTCATCCATGTTGTTGCAAATGGTAGGATTTGTTTTCTTCTTATGGCTGTATAATATTCCATTGTGTATATGTACCACATCTTCTTTATCCATTCATCTACTGATGGACACTTAGGTTTCTTCCATTTCTTGGCTATTGTAAATAGTGCTGCGATAAACATAGGGGTGCATCTGTCTTTTTCAAACTGGGCTGCTGCATTCTTAGGATAAATTCCTAGGAGTGGAATTCCTGGGTCAAATGGTATTTCTATTTTGAGTCTTTTGAGGAACCTCCATACTGCTTTCCACAATGGTTGAACTAATTTGCAGTCCCACCAGCAGTGTAGGAGGGTTCCCTTTTCTCCACATCCTTGCCAACATTTGTTGTTGTTTCTGTTTGGGATGTTGGCCATCCTCATTGGTGTGAGGTGATATCTCATTGTAGTTTTAATCTGCATTTCTCTGATGATTAGTGATGTGGAGCATCTTTTCATGTGCTTGTTGGCCATCTGAATTTCTTCTTTGGATAAGTGTCTATTCATGTCCTCTGCCCATTTCTTAATTGGATTATTTGTTTTTTGTTTGTTGAGGTGCATGAGTTCTTTATATATTTTGGATGTCAACCCCTTATCGGATATGTCATTTATGAATATATTCTCCCATACTGTAGGATGTCTTTTTGTTCTACTGATGGTGTCCTTTGCTGTACAGAAGCTTTTCAGGTTGATATAGTCCCACTTGTTCATTTTTGCTTTTGTTTCCCTTCCTTGGGGAGATATGTTCATAAAGAAGTCGCTAATAGCTGGTGTTGGCAAACCTGGACAGCTACATGCAAGAGAAGGAACCTGGATTATTGTCTAACCCCATACACAAGAGTAAACTCAAAATGAATCAAAGACCTGAATGTAAGTCATGAAACTATAAAACTCATAGAAGAAAATATAGGAAAAAATCTCTTGAATATAAACAGGAATAACTTTTTCCTGAATGCACCTCCTCAGGCAAGGGAAACAATGTAAAAAATGAACAAATTGGACTACATCATGCTAAAAAGCTTCTCTGTACAGCAAAGGACACCATCAACAGAACAAAAAGTGTCCTACAGTATGGGAGAATTTATCCACAAAGACATATCCGCTTGGGTTTATATCAGGGCTCTCTAGTGTGTTCCACTGGTCTGTGGGTCTCTTCTTGTGCCAATATCAAATTGTCTTGATTACTGTGGCTTTGTAGTAGAGCTTGAAGTCAGGGAGCATAATTCCCCCTGTTTTATTCCTCCTTCTCAGGATTGCTTTGGCTATTCGGGGTCTTTTGTGGTTCCATATGAATTTTAGAAGTATTTGTTCCAGTTCATTGAAGAAAGCTGTTGGTAGTTTGATAGGGATTGCATTGAATCTGTAGATTGCTTTAGGTAGTATAGCCATTTTGACAATATTTATTCTTCCTAGCCAAGAGCATGGGATGCATTTCCATTTGTTAGTGTCCTCTTTAATTTCTCTTAGGAGTGTCTTGTAGTTTTCAGAGTACAGGTCTTTCACTTCCTTCGTTAGGTTTATTCCTAGGTATTTTATTCTTTTTGATCCAATTGTGAATGGAATTGTTTTTCTGATTTCTCTTTCTGTTAGTTCATCATTAGTGTATAGGAAAGCAACAGATTTCTGTGTGTTAATTTTGTATCCTGCAACTTTGCTGAATTCAGATACTAGTTCTAGTAGTTTTGGAGTGGAGTCTTTAGGGTTTTTTATGTACAATATCATGTCATCTGCAAATAGTGACAATTTGACTTCTTCTTTACCAATCTGGATGCCTTGTATGTCTTTGTTTTGTCTGGTTGCTGTGGCTAGGACCTCCAGTACTATGTTGAATAACAGTGGAGAGAGTGGGCATCCCTGTCTTGTTCCAGATCTTAGATGAAAAGCTTTCAGCTTCTCACTGTTAAGTATGATGTTAGCTGTGGGTTTGTCATATATGGCCTTTATGATGTTAAGGTACTTGCCCTCTCTACCCATTTTATTGAGACTTTTAATCATGAATGGATGTTGAATTTTGTCAAATGCTTTTTCAGCATCTATGGAGATGATCATGTGGTTTTTGTTCTTCTTTTTGTTGATGTGGTGGATGATGTTGATGGATTTTCGAATGTTGTACCATCCTTGCATCCCTGGGATGAACCCCACTTGATCATGGTGTATGATCCTCTTGATGTATTTTTGAATTCGGTTTGCTAATATTTTGTTGAGTATTTTTGCATCTACGTTCATCAGGGATATTGGTCTGTAATTTTCTTTTTTGGTGAGGTCTTTACCAGGTTTTGGTATTAGAGTGATGCTGGCTTCATAGTATGAGTTTGGAAGTATTCCCTCCTCTTCTATTTTTTGGAAAACTTTAAGGAGAATGGGTGTTATTTCTTCTCTATATGTCTGGTAGAATTCAGAGGTGAATCCATCTGGTCTGGGGGTTTTGTTCTTGGGTAGTTTTTTGATTACCGTTTCAACTTCGTTACTGAGTTTTTATCATGAATGGTATGGGATTTTTTTTTTACTATCATTGATAAACATTCTTATAAAGTTTCACAAGAAAAACAATGTGGTTATTACATTCACCCATATTATCAAGTCCCTCCCATGCCCCATTGCAGTCACTGTCCATCAATGTTGTAAGATGCCTCAGAGTCCCTATTTGTCTTCTCTCAGCTACACTTTCTTCCCCGTGACCCCATGCAAACCATGTGCATCAATCATTATACCCTACAATCCCCTTCTCCCTCCATTCCCACCCGCCCTCCCAACCCCTCCCCTTTGGTAACCACTAGTCCCTTCTTGGAGTCTGTGAGTCTGCTGCTATTTTGTTCATTCAGTTTTCTCTTTGTTCTTATACTCCAAAGATGAGTGAAATCATTTGGTATTTGTCTTTCTCTGCCTGACTTATTTCACTGAGCATAATACCCTCTAGCTCCATCCATGTTGTTGGAAATGGTAGGATTTGTTTCTTTCTTATGGCTGAATAGTATTCCGTTGTGTATATGTACCACATCTTCTTTATCCATTCATCTACTGATGGACACTTAGGCTGCTTCCATATCTTGGCTATTGTAAATAGTGCTCCGATAAACATAGGGGTGCATATGTATTTTTGAATCTGAGAAGTTATTTTCTTTGGGTATATTCCTAGGAGTGGAATTCCCGGGTCAAATGGTATTTCTATTTTAGTTTTTTGAGGAACCTCCAAATTGCTTTCCACAATGATTGAGCTAGTTTACATTCCCACCAGCAGTGTAGGAGGGTTCCCCTGTCGCCGCAACCTTGTCAGCATTTGTTGTTCCCTGTGTTTTGGATGCTGGCCTTCCTTACTGGTGTGAGGTGATATCTCATTGTGGTTTTAATTTGCATTTCCCTGATAATTAGCGATGTGGAGCATCTTTTCATGTGCCTGTTGGCCATCTGAATTTCTTTTTGGAGAAGTGTCTGTTCATATCCCCTGCCCATTTTTTAATAGGGTCATTTGCTTTTTGGGTCTTGAGGTGTGTGAGTTCTTTATATATTTTGGATGTTAACCCCTTGTTAGATATGTCTTTTATGAATATATTCTCCCATACTATAGGACACTTTTTTCTGTTGATGGTGTCCTTTGCTGTACAGAAGCTTTTTAGCATGATGTAGTCCAATCTGTTCATTTTTTACATTGTTTCCCTTGTCTGCAGAGGTGCATTCAGGAAAAAGTTGTTCATGTTTATATTCAAGAGATTTTTTTCCTATATTTTCTTCTATGAGCTTTATAATTTCATGACTTACATTCAGGTCTTTGATCCATTTTGAGTTTACTCTTGTGTATGGGGTTAGGCAATAATCCAGGTTCCTTCTCTTGCATGTAGCTGTCCAGGTTTGCCAACACCAGCTATTGAAGAGGCTGTCATTTCCCCATTGTATGCCTGTGGCTCCTTTATCATGTATTAATTGACCATATATCCTTGGGTTTATATCAGGGCTCTCTAGTGTGTTCCACTGGTCTGTAGGTCTCTTCTTGTGCCAGTACCAAATTGATTACTGTGGCTTTGTAGTGGAGCTTGAAGTCAAGGAGCGTAATTCCCCCTGTTTTATTCCTCCTTCTCAGGATTGCTTTGGCTATTCGGAGTCTTTTGTGGTTCCATATGAATTTTAGAAGTATTTGTTCCAGTTCATTGAAGAAAGCTGTTGGTATTTTGATAGGGATTGCATTGAATCTATAGATTGCTTTAGGTAGTATAGCCATTTTGACAATATTTATTCTTCCTAGCCAAGAGCATGGGATGAATTTCCATTTGTTAATGTCCTCTTTAATTTCTATTAGGAGTGTCTTGTAGTTTTCAGAGTATAGGTCTTTCACTTCCTTGGTTAGGATTATTCCTAGGTGTTTTATTCTTTTTGATGCAATTGTGAATTGAATTGTTTTTTTGAGTTCTCTTTCTGTTAGTTCATCATTAGTGTATAGGAAAGCAACAGATATTTGTGTATTAATATTGTATCCTGCAACTTTGCTGAATTCAGATATTAGTTCTAGAAGTTTTGGAGTGGAGTCTTTAGGGTTTTTTATGTACAATATCATGTCATCTGCAAATAGTGACAATTTGACTTCTTCCTTGCCGATCTGGATGCCTTTTATTTCTTTGTTTTGTCTGATTGCCATGGCAAGGACCTCCAGAACTATGTTGAATAAGAGTGGGGAGAGTGGGCATCCTTGTCTTTTTCCCGATTTTAGGTGCAAAGCCTTCAGCTTCTCAGTGTTAAATATGATGTTGGCTGTGGGTTTGTCATATATGGCCTTTATTATTTTGAGGAACTTGCCCTCTATACCCATTTTGTTGAGAGTTTTTATCATGAATGGATGTTGAATTTTGTCAAATGTTTTTTCGGCATCTATGGAGATAATCGTGTGGTTTTTGTCCTTATTTTTGTTGATGTGGTGGATGATGTTGATGGATTTTCAAATGTGCCATTCTTGCATCCCTGGAATAAATACTACTTGATCATCATGGATGATCTTTTTCATGTATTTTTGAATTCGGTTTGCCAATATTTTGTTGAGTATTTTTGCCTCTATGTTCATCAGGGATATTGGTCTGTAATTTTCTTTTTTGTGTGTGTGTCTTTGCCTGGTTTTGTTATTTGAGTGATGCTGGCCTCGTAGAATGAGTTTGGGAGTATTCCCTCCTCGTCTACTTTTTGGAAAACTTTAAGGAGAATGGGTATTAGGTGTTCACTAAATGTTTGATAAAATTCAGCCATGAAACCATCTGGCCCAGGTGTTTTGTTCTTAGCTAGTGTTTTAATTACCAATTCAATTTCATTGCTGGTAATTGGCCTTTCAGATTTTCTCTTTCTCCCTGGGACAGTCTTGAAGGTTGTATTTTTCTAGAAAGTTGTCCATTTCTTCTAGGTTATCCAGTTTGTTAGCATATAATTTTTCATAATATTCTCTCATAATTCTTTGTATTTCTGTGGTATCTGTAGTGATTTTTCCTTTCTCACTTCTAATTTTGTTTATGTGGGTAGACTCTCTTTTTTTCTTGGTAATTCTGGCTAAGGGTTTATCAATTTTGTTTATTTTCTCAGAGAACCAGCTCCTGCTTTCATTGATTCTTTCTATTGTTTTATTCTTCACGATTTTATTTATTTCTACTCTAATCTTTATTGTGCCCCTCCTTCTACCGACTTTGGGCCTCATTCCTTCTTCTTTTTTCCTAGTTTCATTAATTGTGATTTTAGACTGTTCATTTGGGATTGTTCTTCTTTCCTGAGGTAGGCCTGTGTTGCAATATACTTCCCCCTTAGCACAGCCTTTGCTGCATCCCACAGATTTGCAGTGTTGAATTATTGTTGTCATTTGTCTCTATATATTGATTGATATTATGTTTTTATTTGGTCATTGATCCATTGGTTATTTAGGAGCATGTTGTTAAGCCTCCATGTGTTTGTGCACTTTTTCATTTTCTTTGAATAATTTATTTCTAGTTTCATACCTTTGTGGTTTGAAAAACTGGTTGGTACAATTTCAATATTTTTGAATTTACTAAGGCTCTTTTAGTCGCCTAGTATATGATGTATTCTTGAAAATGTTCCATGTACACTTGAGAAGAATGTGTATCCTGTTGCTTTTGGATGAAATGTTCTGTAGATGTCTGTTAGGTCCCATCTGTTCTAATGTGTTGTTCAGTGCCTCTGTCTCCTTATTTTCTGTCTGGCTGATCTGTCCTTTGGAGTGAGTGGTGTGTTGAAGTCTCCTAAAATGAATGCATTGCATTGTATTTCCCCCTGTAATTCTGTTAGTATTTGTTTCACATATGTAGATGATCCTGTGTTCGGTGCATAGATATTTATAATAGTTATATCCTTTTGTTGGACTGACCCTTTTATTATTATGTAATATTTACTTCTTTGTCTCTTGTGACTTTCTTTGTTTTGGAGTCTATTTTGTCTGATAGAAGTATGGCAACTCCTGCTTTTTTCTCCCTATTAGTTGCATGAAATATCTTTTTCCATCCCTTCCCTTTCAGTCTGTGAATGTCCTTGGGTTTCAAGTGACTGTCTTGTAGGCAGCATATAGACGGGTCTTGTTTTTTTTATCCATTCAGTGACTCTCTGTCTTTTGATTGGTGCATTGAGACCATTTATATTTAGGGTGATTATCAGTAGGTATGTACTTATTGCCACTGCAGGCTTTAGATTCATGGTTTCCAGAGGGTCAAAGGTAATTCCTTAATATCTAACAGTCTAATTTAACTCACTTCGTGTACTATTACAAACCCAACCTACAGGTTCTTTTTCTTTTTATCCTCCTTTTTCTTCCTCCTCTAATCTTTATATGTTAGGTATCATATTCTGTCCTCTTTGTCCATCCCTTGATTGACTTTGGGGGTAGTTGATTTGATTTTGCATCTGCTTAGTAATTAATTGTTCTGTTTTCTTTGCTGTCGTTTTATTTCCCCTGGTGACAGCTATTTAGCCTTAGGAATACTTCCATCTATTGTAGTTCCTCCAAAATGCACTGTAGAGGTAGTTTTTGGGAGGTATGTTCTCTCAACTTTTGCTAATCTGAAAATTGTTTAATCCCTCCTTCAAATTTAAATGATAATCTAAAGGGTAGAGTATTCTTGGTTTGAGGCCCTTCTACTCTATTGCATTATATATATTATGCCACTCCCTCCTGGCCTGTAAGGTTTATGTTGAGAAGTCTGATGATAGCCTGATGGGTTTTCCTTTGTATGTGATCTTTTTTCTCTCTCTGGTTACTTTTAAAAGTCTGTCCTTATCCTTGATCTTTGCCATATTAATTATTATATATCTTAGTGTTGTCTTCCTTGGGTCCCTTGTTTTGGGAGATTTGTGCACCTCCATGGCCTGAGAGAATATCTCCTTCCCCGATTGGGAAAGTTTTCAGCAGTTACCTCCTCAAAGACACTTTCTATCCCTTTTTTTCTATCATCTTCTTCTGGTACCCCTATAATGCGAATATTGTTCCTTTTGGATTGGTCACACAGTTATCTCAATATTCTTTTTTTCTTAGAGATCCTTTTTTCTCTTTGTGCCTCAGCTTCTTTGTATTCCTCTTCTCTAATTTCTATTCCATTTACCATCTCTTCTACCACATCTAATCTGCTTTTAAGTCCCTCCATTGCGTGCTTCATTTCTGGTACTGTATTCTGTAATGATTGGATCTCTGTCTGGAATTCTTCCCTGAGTTCTTGAATATTTTTCTGTATTTCCAGGAGCATGTTTATGATATTTATTTTGAACTCTCTTTCAGGAAGATTGGTGAATTCAGTTTCATTTGGCCCTTTTTCTGGTGTTTGTGAGATTTTTGTTTGAACCAGTTTCCTTTGACATTTCATATTTGTATGTGGCGCCCTCTTGTGCCCAGAAGCTCTAGTCTCTGGAGCTCCTCAGTCCCTGGAGCAATGTTGGGGGCTGCAGGGGGGTGGTGCTGGTGCCTGGTGCGAGGACGAGCTGTTTCCTGCTTCTCGGCTGCAGTGCCTGTCTCCACTGTCAGAACTAGTGGGCCTAGCACACAGGTGTAAGCCTCCATGCTTTGTGTCAGTAACTACTGTAGGTGGGCCTCCCTCCGGCTGGCCTAACGCCAGGGCAGGGACTGCCAGTTTGCAAGCCGATGCTGGGTATGGTATGGTATTTTGTCAAGCTGTTTATGAATCTATTTAGATGATCATTTACCTTTTCTTTTTTAGCCTGTTGTTGTGATGGATTGCATTAATTGATTTTCAAATGTTGAAACAACCTTGTATACCTAGAATAAATCCTACTTAGTTGTGGTGTGTAATTCTTTTTTGTATATTGTTGGATTGATTTGCTAATATTTATAAAGGATTTTTGCATCTGTGTGTTGATGGAAGATATTAGTCTATAGTTTTCATTTCTTCTAATATCTTTTCTTTGTCTGGTTTTGGTATTAGGGTAACACTGACCTCAAAGGCTAAGTCTATTCTTATTTTTTGGAAAAGGTTGTGGAGAATTGGTGTAATTTCTTCCTTAAATATCTGGTAGAATTCACCAGTGAACTCATTTAGACCTGATTGTTTCTCTTTTGGAAGGTTATTAATTATTGATTTGATTTCCTTAATAGATTTAGGCCTATTTGTTTATCTATTTCTTCTTACGAATTTTGTTAGGTCATGTCTTTCAAGGAATTGGTTTTTTCATTTATCAAATTTGTGGTCATAGAGTTGTTCATAATATTCTTTTGTTAACCTCTTAATGTCCATGATGTAAGTAGTGATGGCCCATCTTTCATTTTTGAAATTAGTAATTTGTATCTTCTCTTTTTATTTTTTGGTTAGCCTGGCTAAAGGTTTATTAATTTTATTATCTTTTCAAAGAAACAGCTTTTGATTTTGTTGATTTTCCCTACTAATTTTCTGTTTTCAGCTTAATTGATTTCTGCTCTAATTCTTGTATTTCTTTTCTTCTGCTTTGGATTTAATTTTCTATTTTTCTTTTCAGGTTTCCTAAGGTATATACTTAGATGATTATTTTAGAGCTCTCTTCTTTTCTAATCTATGGATTCAATGCTGTAAATTTCCATGTAAACACTCCTTTCATTGAATTCCACAGATTTTGAAAAGTTGCATTTTCATTTTATTTTACTTTAACTATTTTTAAATTTCTCTTGAGACTTATTTGACCCATATGTTATTTAGAAGCATGTTGTTTAATCCCCAAGTATTTGGGGATTTTCCAGCTATCTTTATGTCATTGCTTTCTAGCTTAACTGCTTTGTAGTCTGAAAGTATACTTTGTGTGATTTCTACTCTTAAAGTTTTTAAGGTGTGTTTTATGGACCAGAATACAGTCTCTCTTGTTCCATGTGAGCTTGAAAAGAGTGAATTCATTCTGCTGTAGTTGGATGAAGTAATCTATAAATGTCAGTGAGATCCAGTCTACTGAAGATGGTGCTGCTCAGTTTAACTATATCCTCCCTCGTTTTCTGCCTGCTGTCTGTCAGTTACTGATAGAAAGGATTGAAGTCTCCAACTACAATATTGGATTTTTCTATTTCTCCTTGCAGTTCCGTCAGTTTTGCCTTGTGTGTTTTGGCATCCTGTTCACATTTGAAGTGTGGAAATAGTACCAAATTTAAATTTCTTCTCTTTTTAACTGTAAATGAGATTGAATTTTATATGTTAAGTGATTGTTTTTCATACATTCTGTCTGGCCTGTTGATCTTTTTTTGTGTTATATTGTAGGTTTGTTTTTTTTAACGGACTATGTCTGGATATGGGTCTCCTTTTGCGTGTTTTCCCTGCAACATGATGAGTCCTTTCAGTCATCAAGGGAAAGTTTTATTTTCTGACTCCCATATGTGTCATTTCCTCTTTCCTTGCCTTTTTTAGACAGATTTTTTCATTTTAATATGTCACCCACAACTTCAGTTAGGCTTTTACTGCCTTGAATGATTTTTATTCTGCTGTTTTATCTTTTGTTTTCCTTGCTCTCCTGTCTCAATGTAGCGATTCAAATCACAGGCTGTGAAGTCAAATTGTCAGGGCTGAAATCCTGGCTCCAAGACTTAATAGTTTGGGTGACCTTGAACAACTTCTGTCCCCTCTACTTTCCTCAATGATGAAATGGAGACAGTAATAATAGTATGCATTTGTGGTGTTCTTATAAGAGTTAAATGATTTAACACATGTAGAAACATTTAGAATAAAACATGGTATTTAGAAAGCTAAATATTCGCAGTTTTTATTGCTGTTAATCATCATCATCTCAGCATATCCCTTTTTTTTTTTTTAACTCCTCGTGCCTTTTCACCTTAATCTGTTTTCTCCTTGGCTTTCTTTACTGTTTCATAAAAAAATGATGTCTTTTGTGTCATATGTGAGATACCAAACAGTTTCCTGAAATTTGGTTTCGAGTCCTGCATTAAACACAGGTCAGAAGTATATGCTTCAGGTATAATCTCCATATTGTATTCCTTTACACTGCTGTTTTTTCACAGATTCCGTATGTTGTTTTCTGCTTTCCCAGTCTTTCAAGATCAATCTGTTCATGCTCTATGTAAGCAAAGATGCTACATGAACTGGCCTTGACCCCATTCTTGGCCCATGTTATAACCATACATTTCTTCCCCTTCTGCAGCTGGAGGGCTACTGATGTGCTCAACTCCCCCTCAGTTTCTAGGTAATTTTCCCTACAGCATCACCATCTACTGGAATGGCCTTGTCCTCTCCCTCCACATCCTACTCAACTGATGCAGTATATGAAAAACCAGAATTTCTACGTGCACTGTAAACTGGCTTCTTCATATATCTTCTTTTGCAGCAACTACTCTACTTAAGAGCAGGTTTGGTCCTGAAAAGGGTGTTCATAAAACTAAAATGATGCTGTACGTGTGATTAATGTGAACATGACCATAGAAAGTTGTTTTATTTTTGTCTTCATGATAATGTACATCTCTCTTTCTGCTAGTTTCCAGAATTCTCACTGCTTTTGGATATGATCAGGGCAAATAACATTCACTAAGCACCTTAAAAATGAACCCAAATGTTGTAAACTCAGCTCTAGAGTAAGGAGCAATGGATGGCCAAGATCCAGTGACCACATATGATCAGCCAGTGCCATCTGATGGAGGCAGCCTTCTCTGTTTCATCTGTGAACATTCCGAAAAAGGGAAGTTCCTCAACAGAGGGGCATGTTTGGCTCTTTACTTTGGAGGACCATACCTCACTGAATTTAAGGTGATATAGCAGTCTCCTTCCTCACTGTGGTCTGGCACCCTGCTGCCCCTCTTGCTTGCCCCCTTATAGAAAGATAGCCTGCTGGGGCAAGGATAAGAAGAAAATGAAACAGTCCTCTGAAACTAGTTCCTGGCAGGGCAGAGGAACAGCTGCCCTAATTTTCTATGTGGCATGTAATCTGTGTATCTGCATCCAGGGGCAGCCATTAGGGATCTACCTGGTAGCCTCTGTTGCTTTTCTTTTGTAGTCTCTTGAGTTATGATTTCTATTCCAGCTGGAGATTCTGCCTAGATTTTTTCAGTGTTAATTTTCAGTGACTTCATTCCACTTCTTTCTGTTATGCCTTAGTAAGTATTTTAGTGGGAAATTGCGAAGTGCCTAGCCAGATCTTCTTTTTTTTTCTTTTTAATTTTAATTATCTGAAGAAAATATTTTTCACAAATTCTAATTCTGTATATCTGCTCACTTGAACATTGCATGAATTCAATGCATGAGAAACAACTGAGACTGAATCCCTGAAACAATGAGAGGCTATATAGTTAATATGAAGAATGTTTTTATATAATTGTTAATTTGCAGATGAAGTGACCAGGATCTCCCTAACATCACAGGTGAGGGCTAGAATAAACAAACTGACAAATCAAGAAGTGAGTTGCATGAAGGTTTACATTTTTATGTAGAAAATCTACTGACAATTACTTTTAAGGAATTACAAAGTTGGTAACTCAGAAGAATGTCTAAGAAGAACACAGAAATACACTATGGACTAGTTATGAATTAAAGAAGGTTACCTTCCAGATATTATGGAACTACCACTAGTGCTCTTATTTATCTATAATTTTCAGTACAGCTAAGGTAATGTCAAGACTGCAGGATAACTACTTTTTGTGAATTTGTTCATAAGTCTTCTAAATATTCTTTGCAAGCATATATAATACAAATGAGAAAAACATGAAATTAGAATTTCATAGGTTTAGAGCAGAATAATGTAAAATATATATTCATCTATAATGCTTTTCTCAATGAAAACAACACAAAATATTTTAATACTTAAATCAGAAATTTTTAACAAAAACTTTGAAGTTCTGATGACCTTTAGTTATATCTATATTTATTTTTCTAAAAGTGAGCATATTTGCATTATAATTACCAATTTTTAATGTGAAATTTATATTAAGACAAAATCTTCCGATTTAATACATGCTTTCCAATTTGGGGGTTCACAGGAAAAAGAAGTATACATCAAAAGGCAAAATATTATTACTGTTATTATTTTAATGAAAGTATACAGGGCAAATATCTGGCTCTCAGACTGTCACTCTCCCTCCCAGGCATGTAGAAGACATCAGCAATAAACTGTGGCCCTGATATGGTCTCTCAACAGTACTCCAGGCAGTGACTGCAAATCTCTTAGACCTGACACAGGGGATGAAATCTATCTACCTATACTCCCTGATCTACATCTTATCAGTTTTTCTGGACATATGGTTTAATGATTCTAAGTATATTCCATGTTTCATCTAAATGTTATCTTTATCTAGGTCAAGAGATGCTCATGAGCAACATATTCCAAGAGCCTCAAAATTGCTGTGTCCTTACATATTCCACTATTAGAAGTGTATCCTAAGAAAAAAAATTCTGAAGTTATATACACAAGGATAATGTTATTTATAAAACAGAAATTGGAAAGCCATAAATGTCTAGGAATATAGAACAGTTTTGGTCTGTTAGGCAGTTCACATGATGGGACAAATAACAATGGGCGATGTTTCGTTATAATGTTAATTCTAAAAAAAAAAAAGAAGATTTGTCCATGCAGCAGTTTGTTCTCACAAAAAGACTGGAAAGAAAGCAAAAATATAAAGAAATAGTATGAAGCGTCACACATGAGGAAAGTTTCCAAAATAGCAGTAAAGGGCACTGTAGAATTCCATACAGTATTTAAAAGGTTCACCTGTAGAATACATTTAGAAATTGTTACACAAGATAATTTCATCCGTTATAAAAATGAAAAGTGTACAATGTCCGTCACTGAAAGATTTAATATAATACAAGAAAATAAACTGCTTTGGTTACTGTTTGCTTGTCCAAAAGATGGTTTGGGGGAAAGATAATCTTTTTTTTTATTAAGGTATTATTGATATACACTCTTATGAAGGTTTTACATAAAAAAACAATGTGGTGACTACTTTTGTCCATATTATCAAGTCCACACCCATACTCCAATGCAGTCACTGTCCATCAGTGTAGTAAGATGCCACAGATTCACTATTTGCCTTCCTGTGCTACACTGTTTTCCCTGTGAACCCCCACACCATGTGGCCAGATCTTCTTTGAATCGAAAAACATGTTTTAAGTGCTAAGTATGCTTTTTTTTTGCTTTCTTTTTTTATATAACAACTTTATTGAGTATAATCTACATCCATAAAATTATCCCATTTAAGTGTACAAATCAGTGGTTTTTAGTAAATTTACTTAGTTTTATACCTGCCACCAAGGACCAATTTTGGAACATTATCATCATCCCAATAAGATCCTTCAGGCCCATTTTCAGTTATTCGCTGTTCCCAGCCTCAGCCCCAGGCAACCACTCATATGTTTTGTGTATATTTGCCTTTTCTGGACATTTCATATGCATGAAATCATGTCATATATGGCCTCTTGTGTCTGGCTTTGAGTATACCTTCTTATTAGCACCTTAAAAAGCATGAAATGCTTTTTTGGCCTTTCCTCAAGGGCCCAGGGTTAAAATTCTCACAATAAGAGCTCCAAGGAGGCCTTCTCTGACCTCATGGGACACTGTTTTCTGGGCTTTTCATGATCTTGGAGCCCTAGGGTAAATAGACCTTTCACATAAATGCTGGAGGAACTTCGTTGCGGAACATTTTTTAAGGAAAGCAAACAGGCCTTTGAGGGATTCTGTCAAGGTTGGGCTCACATCTTCTGACATGGATCCTTGTTTGTCAACCCAGTAGTTTATTTCTCCAGAAAGCACTAAACTTCCTTTCATTCACCCACTCACTGCATGCCTTTTGAAAACTCACTTCTCTGTTGAAAAGTTTACTTTATTTTT
The DNA here is from genome assembly GCA_032199065.1 of Smutsia gigantea. Taxonomy (NCBI): domain Eukaryota; kingdom Metazoa; phylum Chordata; class Mammalia; order Pholidota; family Manidae; genus Smutsia; species Smutsia gigantea. Next base: position 62,675 of record JAVSCE010014764.1, read on the forward strand.
CCAAGCTGAGGGGAGGAATACAGAGTTGTAGTGGGGTGGAGGATAAGATGGTCAAAGGTTATAGAAGTCATTTGTCTTCCTGGATTTCTACTATTCTCCCCTTTCTGCCCTTGAACTGGGACCAGAGTTTGAGTTAAAATCGCAGTGAGGAATGAATGAGAGCCATTACTCTAATGGGAACTGGGGACCTACAGCTAATTATTCTCAAGTGCCTTCTGTGTGCCCAGAGCTATGCTAAACGTTTGGCAGGTATATCTCATTCACCCTCCATGGTGATTTTTCCAAGCTTGACATACAATTTGGCCTATATTATAAGTGTGCAAATGGTAACCTTGGCCAGGGTCATGCAACTGGTAAATTTATTTTTACTCATTTGAAAGTTTTGTCTTTGGCCTAAATGTTCCTGTGTCAAGCCACAAATTAGCTCTATACTAGCTAATAACATTAGCCAAGGAAGGGGACAAATGCTTTTCTGAATTATGCTTTTGGTGTCTCCTTTTTCGTTGTAAAAGCAATCCAATTCTATTAATTAAAAATGGCCAAATAATTATTTCTTTATTCATACCATCCCATCATAAGTATTTCAGTTTTCAAAAATATTTTGTTTTGTCCACCTGCTTTCATTGCTTTACCTAGTTGTCTTAGTGACATATATTCTATTTGCTATTCTTCTACTTTTATCTGTCATTGTTTCTTACAAGCATTTTTATATTAATATTTAGTTTCTACAACCATCATTTTAATGGCTGCAAGATATCCCATTCATCTTCTAAGACATAATTTTGACTGGTCTCCTAATGTGAGACATGTAAAATATTTCCAAATATATGCTATCACGGATGGTGCTGCATACTCATGAATAGAGGTTATTTTCATTTTGAATTATTTCCTTATGATAAATTCCCAGAAGTGGAATTTCTGACTGAGACTAAAGAACATTTTTATAGCTTTGTAAGCATAGTGCCAGGTTGCTTTCTAAAAGTGTTGTACCCAATTGACTTCTAGGTAAAGCTGCAGAGTGATGCAGGCTAACAGAAGCTGCCTCCTGTCATACCTAATGAAATAACAGTAACAAATTTTAAGTCTAAAAATTCCCAGCAATAACTAAAGAAAACATTACAGTGTTTAAAAATGGTAGACAGGGAAATAAACAAAAGATATGGCATGCTTCATGTCCCAACCCAGAACCTACTACCCCATTGTCCCCCTAAGAGTAACATTGAGAGGAAAAGGAATGAATTGACAAAATCCTTAGAGTTCTCACTGAAAATTACCAACATGGAGAAAAGTGGATTACTGTAATGACTTGGCAGCTGTGAACAATGTCTAAGAGAAACCCTTAACCATGAAACCCCTGCCATAATTCTCTAGGACTTTAGTAGAAGTGGAAGAAACTACCAGGGTTTGCTTCCTCCAGATTTCCATGCTAGGTTAGGGATCTGAGCTGAATCCTACAGACGTGTGGGGCATATCCAATCCCTGTAACCTCAAGCTGCAGAAAAGAAAGCTACACACCAATCACTGTCAAGAAACTTGGGGAGGTAAACTCGCCTCAGATAATGTTGGAGAAAATGTTAGAATGTACTTATCTGATTATGTCAGAGCAAGAATGATATGGAAACTGTAAATAAGTGGGGGTGGGAGAGAATCTAAAAGAAAACATGACCTAGGAAACAATATTTCTGTTGAAAGAACTTAGTAATAACACAAATTCAGTTTCTTAAAAAGCTCATAGATTTTAGTGTGGTGCTGGCAACAGGATAGATACATAGATCAATTCAATAAAATTGAAAATATGAAATAAGTCACTCACATTTATGGTAACTTGATTTTTGACAAGGGTACCAAGATAATTAAATGGGAAAGGAGTAATCTTTTCAATAAATGGAGCTGGGACAACTGAATATTTGCATGTAAAATAATGAATTTGGATCTCTACTTCATACCATAGTCAAAAATTAACTTGAAATGGATCAAAGTCCTAAATTTAAGTTAAAGCTATAAAATTGTTAGAAGAAAACATAGGTGCAAATATTCATGCCCTTGGACTAGGCAGTGGTTTCTTAAGATACCAAAAGCACAAGCAACAAGAGAAAATAATAGGTAACCTGGACTTCACCAAAATTGAAAACTTTTGTGCTTCAGAGGGCATCAAGAAAGTGAAAAAGACAACTATGGAACAGGTGAAATTTTGTATAAGTCACATATCTGATAAGGGACTTACTTATATCTAGAGTCTATAAAGAAGTACAACAATTCAGTAATAAAAAGAAAAATAACCCAGTTAAGAAATGAGCAAAGTAACTGCATAGACATTTCTTCAAAGAAGATATAATCAACTAATAAGCAAATGATATTATTAGCCATCAGGAAAATGCATTAGTCCTCAGGGAAATGCAGATCAAAAACAATGAGATACCACTTCCCAGCTCGGATGAGAAAAATAAAAAAGAGGGAAAACAAGTGGTAGAGAAAATGTGGGAAAATTGGGACCCTCAGGACTGTGATGGAAATGTAAAGTGGTACAGCAGCTTTGGAAAACAGTATTTGACAGGTCCTCAAAAGTTAGCATGAAGTTACCATATGACACAGCAATTCCACTCCTAGGTGTATGCCCATGAGAGACAAAAACATAGGTCTACAAAAAACTTACACACAGATGTTCATAGCAGCATTATTCATAATGGCCAAAAGGTGAAAACAATCCAAATTTCCATCAACTGATGAATGAATAAATAAAACATAGGATAGCCGTACAATGGAATATTATTCAGCAATAACAGGAAATAAAGATACATGCTACAACATGGATGAACTTTAAAAACATGATAAATGAAAGAAGCCAGTCATGAAAGAATACATATTATATGATTTCATTTATGTGAAATGTCCAAAATAGGTAAATCTGTGTAGACTGTAGGTTAGTGGTTGCCTAGAGTCTGGAGGGAGAGGAAGGGTGGGAAAGGGGGATATGGGGTGTCGGGTATGAGGTATGCAGCTAAGAGGTATGGTGTTTTTTTTTGGCGTAATGGAATGTTCTAAAATTGGCTACAGTCATGGATGCACAACTCTATGAATATTAGTATATTCACATATATATATATTTTTTAGTAAACCATTGAATTATTCACTTGAAATGGGCCAATTATATCTTACTAGAGCTGTCTTTTAAGAGTTTGTAGCTGAGGTGATAAAACCACAGAATTGGAGGAAAAGGGATCAAAAAACCAAAGAAACAAATTGAGAACCAAGTAATACCTTAATGATCTGATAAATAAATTAGAACCAGCAAGGAATAAAGCATGCAAGTCTAGGTAGCTAATAAATAGCTTCGGGGGAAGGTTTGAGATAATTACACTTGCTATGGAAGAAAAAGACATATATTAAGCAATTATAAAGAATATGATTGATATAAAGGCCATACAATGCTAATTCCCTATGTAGGTAAACCAATAAATAATATAGATAATATATACAGAGATATAAATGCAGAAATGTTTCCTAAAATGGACAGATTTCTAGAAGTTTTAAGAGTATGCTATATTTCAAGAAAAACTGATAGAGAATAATTGACCAGTAGATATAACCTGATCAATTATTGGGCTTACAGAATAAGAGAGATTGTATCAGGCATCCAGACAGGAAAAAAAAAGTCAAAAAAAAGGGGAAATATTTGATGGGAAATATCTGATTTCTTCACAGCAACTTAGAATGCAAGGAGACATAATAGAAAAGTGGTCTGCAGAGTTCTGAGGGTAAGAAAATGAGACCTAAGAATATTATTGTCAGCCAAGTTGCTGTTCAAATACAGAAGTAGCAGACAGACATTCCCAAACATGGAAGAACTGAGAGAACTGAGTACCAATAATCCCTTCTTGGAAAAAAAAAAAGTCAGCCAGCTAACAGATCAATCAAAATAAAGAACTCTTAAATGATCTGTGTTAAAAGCCCTGAGTATGTGAATCAAATCTATTTAAATATAGACCTCAGACTGGGGGTTGGGAAAATTATGGTTGCAGAATAAAATGTTATAAACTCTGACAAAGTTAAAGTTTTATCATCAACAATAACAAGAGGAACCAGAAGAGAGGAGATGGGAGGCAGAGTGAGTTAATCCCCTCATAGTTCAGAGAGGAATGAATGAAATTGCTCTAATATTGAGTCACATGCATTTACAAATGAAAAATGTCAGGATTTTCTTTAAAATACTCAAAGAAGAAAAAAGGAAAGAGGGAGGGAGGGTGGAAAAAGAATACAGCAGTGGTTGGTGGTGGGGAAATGGATGGGACAAGAATTGTGAAATGTAGTTAATTATTGAAGCTGGATAAAAGGTGTATGGTGGTTATATTCCTTTGGTGTATTTCTCATTTTTTCACTATAAAAAAGGAAAATAAAGCATAATGACTTTAAGCCTTTAATGGCTTAAATTATTTTTTAATTAAGCATCTTGCTAAGAAAATAGATCTTAAAAGTTCTCATCACACAAAAAATGTTGTAACTACATGTGGTGACATGTTAACTAGATGGTGATGATCACTTCACAACATATACAAATATCAAACCATTACTTGTACACCTTAAACTAATATAATGTTATATGTCAATTCTACCTCAATTAAAGAAAAAAAAGCATATTGTGGGAGCCAGTGTCTCTTGTAGTGAGTGATTTCTCTGAGGTTCAGCAGGCCCTTCACTTTCATTTTAGTCACCTTTTCTTCTGCTATAATTAGGTAAAGTTAAATTTAATGTCTTTATTTAAAAATAGTATAATATATAATAATAATATAAGAAAAACAGTATAATTATATTTAATAAAAATAGTATATATAATATACAATAATAGTATAATATACATTTTTAGTTTAATATATAATTATATTAAAATTATATGTAATATGTATACTAATAGAACATATAAATTAATATTGTACTAATATAATGTATATATATAAAATAACAGCATAATATATAATATCAAATGACCCCATTCCTATAAAATCCTTTCTTTCATCTTTGTCCTTTCACCTGTAGTTTATGTGCCTAGAGAGCAGGCTGGAAGGATTTCCCTCAAAAGTTATTTCTGGATGTGAAATTTGGAGTGATTCATTGCCTTCTTTTGTTGTTCTTTCTAAGACTTCTTGTTGACATTATTAAAAATAATTTAATTGTATAATCAACAACTTTACTTTTTATACAAATAATAAAGGGATTATCCATTAAAAGGTGTTTTTTTAGTTACCAATAATGTGTAACTTTCACCACAGCTATACCAGTACTGGTAGTTACACATTTTCAGATACCTATGCCTGAACTAGTAAATGCCTCAAATATGACATATAAACCCCTGCTGTGCTAACAACCTGTTCTGTTTCTTTGGGTCCAGGAAGCATCTATGATTTTTATTTCCTCAAGCAAGGTGGTGGACATTGGTTCACATGGACAGAGTATATCACTAAAGAGGAGGAAAATATCCCAGCTAATGCAAAGGTAAAGAGAGGTATTTGACATGGAAATTTGCTTTCCAAAATTACCCAGATACTCTCCAAGGTGGAGGAATCCAAGTTCTGTGTTAGCCTTTTCAAGAACTTTCTTTAGAAATGGGTTCAAGCATGAGCTGGTTCAAACAAGCCTTCAAAAGCATAGACTTTAGAATCAGAAAGTCCCCGATTCCTTACTTAGACCTTACTGTCTGTGCCTCAGTATAATCAACTACACGATAGCAGAAAAAATACTTAAATGATGGTTGCAAGGATTATAGGCAGTATACACTAACACATGGCACATACCATGTGCTAGATTGCATTATTGTCATTATCACTAATGCCAGATGATCATTCCACCTCTCAAACATCTCTGCCAAAAAGGATCCTTGCCTTTTGTTTAAAATCCCCAGAGGAAGATTTCCTTCATCAGAATTCTTGGAAAAACAGGTTGTAATGAACAAGTTTTCTGGTTAGCAGATGATTCACCTACAACTCCCTCTTAATTCCTTATGGGAAATTTTTCCAAATGTGCACTCTTATGCCTCAATAAGCAGTATCTTCTGGTGACATACATTATCCTTCTGGGAGTGATTGTAGATCATTCAGGTCCTGGATGGAGTGGTAGGTGTTGGATGAAAGGTGGGAATATTGACAATCAAGTCAGATAGCAGGCACAGGACCACATCTGCTCATGGAGAAGATGTGATCAGCAGGGATGAAATGTGTACTGAGTTCAGCACACACCCTGGGGGCTGAATGTTGTGAAGAAACCCCAGCACTGAAGTTCAAAACTTCAATTCTCCTTAAAGCGCTTAGTCACCTGAATTACAGGGATTGGAAATTGTGTCAAATACATACAAATAAAAGAGTGCAATGCAGAAAAGATTTCTGGGAACTTTCCTTTGTCAAACAATTGTTCTAGTCCCTGAAAACAAAAATCTCTGAAACCCAACTTGCTTTAAGTTCCCAATCTTGGTAGCAAACTAGGCATCTTGTGCCTGGCTGTGCATTCAGCACCATTTACTGGCTAGGTGGCTTCGGACAAGTGAGACAGCCCTAGTTCTTCCCAAAACTGAGCTAATAATACATCTGCTTCAGAGGGTTACTGGGAAGGCTGCAAGGGATAATATGGGAAAAACATCCATAGCCCAACACCTGCTAATTCTCTCCCTCTCCAGTTCAATTCCCTTTCCCTGTCTGCTCCTTTCCCTTTGAGAAAATTACTTATCAAAAGAAGCTAACTGTTGTCTACCGGTTCACACAGGGCTGCCATGTTGCACAGATTTACTTGGTGCCATTGGCATTATGGTCTAGTTTTTCTTTAGAGGCACCATTTACATAAACCACAATGGAGCTGTTCCCCTTCCAGCCAGCCTACACATATAAGGAGACTTCTGTATATGATGCAAATCTCCCTGCCCCTTCCTCTACCTCTGTAGTGGGACCATATGTGGCCAAATCGTTAATGACAGGATTCAGGCTCAGGCAAGCTAAGGTAAGGTATTCTACTGAGACTAATAGGAGTTCCAGGAGCCCAAGACCAAGCTCTTAGAGTCCAACTGTGGTCTGAATACAAGGAAGAGTGTTGCAATCTCCATATTGGAAACAGGGTTAAGAGGGTGGGTCTCAGAACCAAGGATCTAGTGTTGGGAAAAGCAGATCAGGAATAAGCATAGGGAATCTGGGCAATGTAGGTGACATACGGGAGGTGGATCTCGCCTGGGGTGAAGCAGACAGGTTGGTTGAGAGCAGTAGTCTTGGGGGCAGCAGCAATAGACTGATCCTTGCTGAAACTGGTATTTATAATATAACAGTTCCATGGTTGAGGATATAGACTTGGGAATCAGACAAGCTGGGATCTAAATCCGTGCAATTCCACTGACTTGCTGTGCTAATTGGGAAAGTTGCAGAACTCTGGACCTCAGTTTCCTTATCTACACAACAGGCCCATCTTTACACAAATGACCTGATTTAATCCTCAGAACAGCTCAGTGAACTAGGCACTGTTGTTATCCCATTTCACAGATAAAGAAACTGAGGCCCTTAGAGAGGTTAAATACTCAAGTCTGTAAAGATAGTAAGGGTCAGAACTGAATGTATATAAGGATGGACCTCTAGTCTGAATACTGAGACCCAGCCTCCTGGGCTGAGTACCAAGACTCTCCCATGTCTTTGTGTACAGGTGTCAGAACTCATCATCCCCACGATGGAGACAGCCCGGCAGTCATTCTTCTTGAAAACCTACCTGGATCATGAGATTCCCATGCTGTTTGTGGGGCCTACAGGCACCGGCAAATCTACCATCACCAACAATTTCCTTCTCTGCCTTCCCAAAAATACATACCTGCCCAACTGCATCAATTTCTCTGCCAGAACTTCAGCCAATCAGACCCAGGATATCATCATGTCCAAGCTGGATCGACGGCGGAAGGGCTTTTTTGGGCCTCCCTTAGGGAAGAAAGCAGTGGTATTTGTGGGTAAGGCATTGGCCTGGATCTGGACACGACCAGATTCTTTCACTCTGGGCTGCAGCAAACCAGAACCTCCCTTTGTAGGGCCACTGTACAGTCCTTTTTTACTCTTATCTCAGAGAGAAAATATTTTTGGTTAATATAATTTAGTATTCCTTCCCTTTTCCTTCTTTCCTTCCTTCTTCCCCTCTCTACTCCTCCCGTCTCTTCCTCCCTTCTTTAGTTTTGTCTTTCTTTTCCTTCTTTCACTACCAAGTATTTGCTCTAAGATGTGGTCCAGGCCTTTTTGCCTGAGGGAGGCGCTCAGTTTCTCCTGAGATGAAGCTGGACCCTTCCATCAGGCGAGGTTACCTAGAAATGGGAAGTTCCAGATGGTGTTTGCCCTCTTGCATCTCCAAAGCAACACACACTTTGTGATAAGGCTCTTACTGCATGTTGTGTGAGATAAATGTGTTACCAGTAAATGAAGAAACCTAGTAGTTGCTAAATAAATATTTGTGAAATAAGCATATTGAATTTTCCCAGGATTTTATCTTTTACCAAGCACTTCCTCATATATTTCATTTGAGCTTCACAATCCTGTGAGGTTATTAACCCTCATTATCGTTATCATTACCCTTAAAGTCACAGTGGGCAGAGATCTCAATGATACAGAAGAGCCAAACCCCAGGAAACCCTCTTCCCAGATGGTTAGAATGTCCACTGGCTGAGCCCTACCTGGAATGGGGATGGGATAACTGGTCACAGGGTCTCTCATGGAGGAAATATCCATGTTGCTTTCTGTGGAAGCAGAGAATCCCTTCTCCTTACAACATATGGTCATGGCCTCTTTCCCCAGATGACCTCAACATGCCAGCCAAAGAGGTGTACGGGGCCCAGCCGCCCATTGAGCTCCTGAGACAATGGACTGACCATGGTTACTGGTTTGACAAGAAGGACACAAACAGGCTGGACATCGTGGATGTGTTGCTTGTGACAGCCATGGGGCCCCCTGGGGGAGGAAGGAATGACATCACTGGTACGTGAAAGAGAGCGTTCATTCCTCTGCATCTCCCAGCAGAGCCAGACCACCTTCATGGGTGGAGGGTTGGTGCAGGGCACTCTGTCTTGATTGAGGGTGGAGAAAAGTGTGCTTAAGCTGTGGCCAGATGAGTTTGGGTTAACTCTAGGGAGTGGCATTTGAAGACTTCATGTTGGATGTTGAATGAAATAGAAAGATGAAAAGAGAATATGAAGTCTTTGGCCTCTAGAGTCACAAAGAGTCCCATATGAAAAGGAGAGTTCCGTATGGCCAGCAGGTGTTCCAGAGGGGAGTTAGATCAGAGGTTCTCAACCTGGGGGTGCACAACAGATTCACCTGTTGGGTTTGTTACAATTCTTCAGATTGCGAGAGGTAGAATAACTATCCCAAAGTGGCCTTAACAAAATGATAAACAAACAAATAAGATTCCACCCTGCCATCTTACAGTTCACAACTATATTTTGCTTCGGGGCAACTTGATCCATCCAGAATCTGTATTTTAATTCTGAGATACATCCTTGCTTAAGACTTTTAATACCATTTCCTGACTTAAGATTCTGTGACCTTGTTCTCCCCTCAGGCACTTAACTTTCTCTGTAAAGTAAGGAAAGTGGGCAGGGTAATCTGATTTGGTATATTGTGCACCTAAGATGAAAAATGATCACTATCAGGACATATGCTAATAAAATTACTGGACTTCAGGGAAAAAGAAAAAATCTTTTGGGTATCTAGGAAAAAGGCACATGACTTATAAGAGAAATAAAATTAGATCATCTTAAGATTTTTCAACTGTAATGCTTCATGCTAGAAGAAAATGGAATAACATACATAAGTTTCTCAAGGAAATAAAAAAAAGAAGCAAGGATTTTATGGCAAGCAAAGCTGACCTTCAAGTATAAAAGGAAAGCTGTTATCAATATGCAAGAACTCAGAGACTTCTTTCCATGAGCCCTGTCTTGGGAATCTCCTAGAGAATGGATTTCAGATAATTAAAATTATTGTAAATAGATAAATATAACACCTGGTAGTGAGCATTAAAGATATGGATATTTGTTGAACCAAGACTAAATGAGAGAGATCATAATATATAAAGCCTATATGATCTGATGATGTAAATATAGAACCATTGAAAATGGACAGGGAATGAGGACAGCATGAACAATAAGTTTTAACTATTTCCAGTTATCGTAATTGGTAGTTGTAGTATATTCTTATTCTAAGAGTGTTATATACATAAAGTAGGATTATACAAATAAGTTATTATGGAATTTTCTATTTCTACTGTCCCTTGTGTCCTTGAGAATCAGGGGTCTTGTGTGGAAGAAAGGAAATCAGAATGTAATACAGATGAAATTAAGTAAAAGCTCTGTTGTCCTAAATTTTAAATATCAGTACTAATTCATAATGTCTACTGATGTACTAGGTGTAGAAAGGAATAACCAATTCGTTAACACTGAGCATGACTAGCACCCAGGTTTTGCTTTTGAAGTCCAATTTCCTGCTAAAAGAAACCAGGGCTTCTTGGAGAAATGGCTGACTGCATGTCTTGGGCAGGAAATATACAAGATAAGCTTATAACTGCTTGATGCACCAGATAATGAGAAAGCTTTCAAAGACTAAAGAGTCATGTCAAAAGGACTCAATTGACAACATAAGAAGGCTCTCACTGGCCAAATTGGGAAAATCTGAGCTTCAACAATGATAGTAATTTTAATGGAGTGGCATTTATCAAAATACAAGTCCATGAGTCTAAATAATAATAGCTGGTCATTTTCAGAAGATGATAAGGAACCAATTTAGTATTTCATGGATAATGGGTAAATAAATGGAAAGCATTTATCCTGACTTTCTCATATGAAGTGTACCACTGTATAATACTAGATGAGGGGTGATGTCTCTTTATAAAAATATTCCATTGAATAAATGAAACAGAAATGATAAAGAGACAGAATATCACCATTTTTCAATGGACTTAATGGATCTAGCCATGGAGCATCAGCTACCAACATCACAAGAGGAGAAACATCATCATGTTCCTTCTGATGAAAGATGTACCGTCACCTACAGTCTGGCCAAAGAGATGGGAAACTTGAGTCTGATGAAGTCTCTGCAAATCAGTAGGAGATACAGAGAACAGAGGAACAGAATGAACTGCACCAGATTCAAAACTGCATACAGATTCAGAGACTTAAAAGACATATCAGGTTTTTTTTTTTAATTAGCAGGATGGAACTCTGGTGTCTAGACCTGCACACTTAGGTGGTAAAAACCATAAAGAAATGCAAGAGAGCAACTACTGTGGAAGTCAAGATGTGGTAACCTTTGGAGGGAGAAAGGGAGATGATGCTATGATTGAGATAGGATATGAGAAGGGGCTTCCAGAGAGGGCTGGCAAAGTTCTCTTTCTTGACCTGGGTGGTAGATGTAAGGGTGTTAACCTTACAATGATTCAGTAAACTATACATTTGTTTTTTGTGGTTTTCAGTATCTATGTTTTACTTTATGTTATAGAACTTTTTTTCTTAAAAAAAGATATGCAGGTGAATCTATAGACATGGAAAATAGAGATGCCAAGGGCTGCAAAGAAATAGGGAGTGACTGCTAATGGATAAGGGTTTTTTGGGGGGGGTGATGAAAACGTCCTGAAGTTGATTATGGTAATGACTGCACAACTAAAATACTAAAAACTACTGGATTGTGTACTTTAATGGGTGAATTGCAAAGTATTTGAATTATATTTCAATAAAACTGATATGTATAGATATAAATATATAGGCATCTAACATAAGATAATTAGATATATAAATACAGATATAAGTATAGATATGTTAAGGATACCAAATTAATAATGGTTAATTTGGGGGGAAGAATGGATTAGCTGTGTGGGAGGTAAGTGAAAGGTGATAGTCACTTTCTATAAAAATATTTCTGATTTGTTTGATTGTTTTACAATTATCACGTATTACCTTTATCTTTAAAAACAATCTTGAGTACTGGACTAACTCTGTTAATAGAACTTCTGCAATCATGGAGATGTTCTATGTCTGTACTGTCTGTACTGTGCCATGTAACAGTCACTAGCCACATGTTACTCTTGAGCACTTAAAATGTGGCTCATGAGACTGGGAAATTGATTTTTAACATTATTTAATATTAATTAAGTTTCAATAGTCACCTATTGGGCAGCACAGTTGTAGAACATTAAGGCAGAGGGAAAACCAACTCTCCCAAATCCCAGGATCAGTAGGCCCAGGAGGTAAGTGTGAGTGTGTGTACATTCACAAGTGTGCATGTTTTCTAGGACGATTCACTCGCCATCTGAATATCATTTCCATCAATGCCTTCGAGGATGACATTTTAACCAAGATTTTCAGTTCTATCACTGACTGGCATTTCGGAAGAGGTTTTGACGTGATGTTCTTAAGGTAAGAGGTTCCTGTGTCTTCAGGATATTGGACTGAGGTCTTCAGTTCTGGCTCCTTCTTGACCACTCTACCTTCTCCTTTCTCCAAAGATATGGAAAGATGCTGGTACAAGCTACTATGACAATTTATAAAGCTGCAGTGGAGAATTTCTTGCCAACTCCTTCCAAGTCCCATTATGTCTTTAACCTGCGGGACTTCTCACGGGTGATCCAAGGGGTACTGCTTTGCCCTCACACCCACCTGCAGGTCAGCCACTATCATTTCTTTTATCAAGTTCATTCAGCAGTATTGTCAGCTACATGGAATATACAATGATAACAGTATTGGCTAACTTTTCTGTGCTAGGTATTGTGCTAAGTATTTTATAAGCATTATCTTGTTTAATCCTCACATCAACCCAAGATTTAGAAACTGTTTGAGAAATACCACCTTAGGCACCACCTTCCATTCATTCAAATAAATAACTCTGGATTTTTCAGGATGTAGAAAAACTTATCCGGCTTTGGATCCATGAGGTTTATCGGGTCTTCTATGACCGTCTGATTGACAATGAGGACAGACAGGTCTTCTTCAACATGGTGAAGGAAACCACTTCCAGTTGCTTCAAGCAAACAGTGGAGAAGGTAAGCCAGATTCTGTAATCATTTGGCTGTGGAAATGTCCCAAGGAGTTGACCATGTTAGTCTCAGATTTCAGATTCTTCCTAGTAGACACTCACAGCTCTGCTCTCCAAATCTCAGGAAATGGTATTGAGTCAACTAGTTACTTGGTTTGGCGATATTATACTTGGCTCAATTTTGCTTCACTTCCATGGTAACATGTAAGTTTGAATCCATTAAGAGTGGTATATGATCGTACTGTTTATAAATAACTTCAAATACATCTTTAGGGTCAACTGCTTTGTAAGTTGAAAAATGAACCACAGATAATCGTGGTTTGACTAAGGCCCTAGGAAAGCCCAAGTGAAAGGTTGTCACAGTTTCCCATTTATAAATATCTTCTCTTTTCCATTTTGTTATAAGAAATGTTGTTTTAAGCCTATATATTTATTTGCCTTATCTAGTTCAGTCTCTATTTTTACGAAGCCATGATTTCTCCATAGAAAATCTGCAGAAGTGTTTTGTGTTCTCTCCAGAGGCCAAGTGCAGAAGCACTGCCAGTTCTGATATCACAAAGAGGAAGCAACCAAAACATTCCTACTCTAGGCACAGAGTGGGGTCCAGGGGTAGCACCTGTACCTCTATTTGGTGAAGGAAAAAGCACATTAAAAAATGGTGCCAACCACCGCCTCGGGATCTTACAATCTGATCACCAGTGTTTTAACCACTTAGCAAACAGACTGACTTTTCTTTCACATTCTTTTCTCTAATGTCCTTTCATCATAGTCTTTAAAATCATAAAATTAAAAAAAAACTATAGCTGAACCATGACTTTGAAGAATGTACTCAGAGGAAACAAACACATCTCCTGTTCACTTCCTCTGTAACCTCCCTCTGCTATCCTGATTGGGCCACCGGTTGAATATCTGACTGAGACCTATCTTTCCCACAGGTTCTTATTCACCTGTCACCCACTGGAAAGATTGTAGATGATAATATCCGTAGCCTCTTCTTTGGAGATTTCTTCAAGCCAGAAAGTGACAAAAAAATCTATGATGAGATCACTGACCTGAAACAGCTCACAGTGGTCATGGAGCACTACCTCGACGAGTTCAACAATGTCAGCAAGGCCCCCATGTCTTTGGTCATGTTCAGGTTTGCCATTGAGCACATCTCCAGGATCTGCAGGGTCCTGAAGCAAGACAAAGGCCACTTGCTCCTGGTGGGCGTTGGTGGCAGTGGGCGGCAGAGTGCCAGCAAGCTGTCCACATTCATGAACTCATACGCGCTGTACCGGATAGAGATCACTAAGAACTACTCAGGCCATGACTGGCGGGAAGACCTGAAGAAGATCATGCTGCAGGTCGGTGTGGCCACCAAGAGTACTGTGTTCCTATTCACTGATAACCAGATTAAGGATGAGTCATTCATCGAGGACATCAACATGCTTCTGAACACAGGTGATGTGCCCAACATCTTCCCAGCTGACGAGAAGGCAGACCTTGTGGAGAAGATGCAAATGGCAGCTAGGACAGAAGGCGAGAAGATCGAGGTCACTCCTCTTTCTATGTATAATTTCTTTATTGAGAGGGTGAAAAAGAACCTTCACATTGTCCTTGGTAAGAAGAAGCAAAAAAAAAAAATACTCTTCCCTTTTTGTCTGGTTTTACAGGGTCTCTTGAGGTGCCCTAAAACAATTCCTCTTACAGTGGTCCCAGGACTGATCCAGCCAAGGCACTCGCCCAGGGGTCAGTGCTTGGAACTGCTGTGGATACTTCCACTTTCCCAAACAACTATTTTGCACCTGTTCCACTTTTCCTCAATTCTCCAAGTTCTCCCCTGAACCCTCTCCTTCCTTTCAGTACATAACCCTGCTGGCCTCACAGAGCAACATCTGAAGTTCTCTGTGAATGGCATCCCCAATCTATCCAGAAACTTAGGAGTTGTGTTTAATGTGTTCTCTGTCTTGTTACCATGTCCTGTCAGTTTTTACCTCCTTGCTAGTACTCCCAGAGCCACCCACTTATATCCATCACCACCACCTTCCCATGAGCTAAGCCTCTGTCATCTCACCCAGATCTCATCTCTGCAGCTTTCTAACCATTCCATCTATGTCCACTCTTGTCCATTACAGACCTTTCTGTTCTATTGATCCAGGATTTTTTCAGGCATTGCAAATATGATCATTGTGTACATACACACACACACACACCCCCCACACAAAACACTTGAATTGCTTTCTATTAGGATAAATACAAAAATTCTTAATCTGTGGCTTTCTAAGGCCACCTGCCATACTGTCCCCTGTATCCTCTCCACTCTTATCTCAAACCAAGCTTCCCCTTCTTTCTCTCTTCTTCAACCACACTGACCTCCTCACACTTCCACCAATGCATCATGCTTCCTCCTACCACATCAAGTCTAAATAAAAAATGAATGGAATTTGGGGTATAGAACCCAAAACTTGTTGTTGGATGGAGATGGGGTCAGAAACAAGCTGATGGCTCCCACAGCAACTTCCATAAGTAACTATATAGGGGTATCCATGGCTCCCTTGGGTCTGAGTCAGCACAAATAGAGAATGTGAACAAGGGGCTCAAACCAGGTTGGCTAAGTGACCCAAAGGGTCTGGGTGGGACAACAATAGGTATAGGGGACCAGTCAGAAGGCTATTATAATATACTTCATTACCATCACAGAGTTACATGAAAATATCCCATGGTTCTCATGCATCTCCTAGAACACTCATTGTGACTGTTCCCAGTTACACCCCTGGAGAACCAACAGAAACGTGACCACCTCCCTTACCCTACCAGAATCCTTGGGAAGACTGCCTGCCCTGTTGGGACTCCTTATCTTGGAGGAAGGGAACTAACCAAGAGTATACTTTTTATCAGCCATGAGTCCAATTGGGGACGCCTTCCGGAACCGCCTGCGGATGTTCCCTTCACTGATCAATTGCTGTACAATCGACTGGTTCCAGTCCTGGCCCACAGATGCCCTAGAGTTGGTGGCCAACAAATTTCTGGAAGATGTGGAGCTTGATGACAGTATTCGGATAGAGTAAGTGTTAGCTGTGTTTTTTGTAGCCCAACCAGATATTCCAAACTGAAAATCCAGATATTGGCTCTATTTCTTTTTTGTGTTATGGTCTCTCAATGTATATATAGAAAATGTCTTATACTTTGAAATCACATGTAGTTAAATATTTAATGACATACCTCTGCAGACAAAGAATTAAATTTCATTGTCTAGAATTGTTCTGGAGATGCACTGTTGTCATAGCTATGAGGACCTGACTAATAATGTAGCTATTTCAGTAGTCTAGGAGCATGTGTTCTCAACAGGAGTGATATCACTGTCAAGAGGATGAAAACTGGTTCTTGTGAGAGTGAAAAAAACTTACTCTTTTATGTATAAAGCACAGATATAAAAAATATCTACTTAATTTTGGCTAGAGTAAGGGAAGGGATGTGAATGTCAGCCACCCTGGGCGCCCATGAAGGCAAGAGGTTATGTCACTGCCTTGTTTGCCCGTATTTCCTTAGTGCTCACCTGGTGCCTGGTACATAGTCACTCAGTTACCTGGTATGCAGTAGGTTCAATTACTGCTTATTAAGTGGATGAATGGAAAATGAAGAAATAGGCCGGGGTCAGACTGTTGATGACTTTAAATTCCATTTTAAGGACTTTGAACTTTTTTCTCTAGAAGACCTTTATCTTGGGTCCATAGGCTAGAATTCAGAGGGTCAGTGAATGTGAGTGAAGAAAAATTACATCTTCATTTTCACTGATGTCCAACTGTTATTTTGCATTTCCTTCAATGATGGATGTAGGCAGTAAACCTCAGTAGGTTTAACAAGCAGGGCTTGTTACCAATAGGAATCAGTTTTTTTTATAACTTGTTCAGTCATTACAGATACTCAGTATATCATTTCCTTCAAAATTATGGTAGTTTTTAGACCTGCTGCCCAATCTTATTATTTAATGCAAAGGTCGGCAAACTATGATCTACTGGCCACATCCATTTCCCAGCCTGTTTTGTAAATAATGTTTTATTGGAACACAGCCAGGCCCTTTTTTTTAACACTACAACTGCAGAGTTGAGTAGCTGACACAGAGACCATGTGACCCACAAAGTGTGAATTTTTACTACTTGGCTCTTCAGAAAAGGTTTGCTGAGCCTGACTTAAAGTATTGATACAAAGCACATATATTATAATATCACAAATTTGGTTTTTAAAATATTTTGGAAATTATTTCAGTATAATTAGTTTCCTTTGTAATCCTTTGTATTTTATTTTATGCATTTTAAAATATTCTGCAAAGTCAGGAGGCTTCACTGAACTGCCAAAGGTTAAGAACTCCTGCTTTAGCCCTGGTGATTCACCAAAGTGATCACAGATAGAAATTATTTACTCAAAATCATTCTAGTAAGAATATGTACCTCCCTAACCCTTCTTGCTTCTCTGTTGACCTGTTTTCTGAGAATTTTGGATTCTAGCAGGCCATAGTTAGTGTGTGCCTTGTCTCATCCTCATGTCTGTGGTCTCTCTGGAGGAAGTTGGCCTGCCTAACCACTCTTGTGTCCTCGGCAGGGTCATCTCCATGTGCAAGTATTTCCAGGAGAGTGTGAAGCAGCTGTCGGTTGATTATTACAACACACTTCGCAGACACAATTACGTTACCCCCACCTCCTACCTCGAATTGATCCTAACCTTCAAGACACTTCTGAATAGCAAGAGGCAAGAGGTTGATATGATGAGAAACCGCTACCTGACAGGCCTGCAGAAACTCGATTTTGCAGCTTCACAGGTGAGCACTGCCCAAACAGAACAAGGACAGAGAGACCCAGGACTAGGTGGATGCATGAGGTACTTGTCCAGGCACAGAATTTAAGAGGGCACCAAATAAAGACAGCAGAACTCGCCTCACTTGCCTCACTAAACCCAGTCCTATGAGATCCTGTCTGTATTTAAGATTTTGATATCTTGTTCATAGTGGATGGACCTTGAAAATGTTATTTCACCTCTTGGGGCCTCAGTTTCCTCTTTGTAAAAAGGCAATAACAGTTTTTACTTCATAGGGATATTATGAAGATTGAGCTGATACAAGTACAACCCTGAGGAAAATGCCTGGCATGTAAATAAGTAATTGATTTGTGCTTGGAGCCATTTGACAAACTATCTAAAATGAGAACCATAGTAAGACATGGATTTCCAGCATCAGTAAGGAACTGGGGTACCTGGACAGTCTACAGTAGGGTGACCTGTCACTGAGTGCAGTAAACCCACCAACTCTACAGCACAGGGGTGGCAGAGAGCATCAGGGGGGGCCTCTGCCGCTCTGCTCCTGGGGTGCTGGCTCCAACATGGGGTCCTTGGGTTTTAGAGAGATGTTAAAAACTGGAGTCTGTCCAAATAAGAGTGAGCAAACTGTGTTGTTTGAGGAACAGCACCCTTAGACAGTCTAGACCAGAAAAGAGAACGAGATTGCCCATTAACATTCCTACCACCTGCGCAGCGCTGTGCATGAGGAAGTACTGTCATCAGCGTGTTACACAAAAGAAACCAAGGTGCAGAGAGGCCCAGGTGACTTGCCCACAGTCATGCAGCCTCATGATCAGCCTGCAGGAATGGTCCAGGCCCAAACGAGACTTGTCTGTGTGAACGCAGGGCATGTGCTCTCAGCCACCAGCATGCTATGCTTCTGCCACATGGGCTTGCTGGGAAGAAGAGAGGGTACAGCCTCATGAAATATGAATCTGAGCTGCCTCAGAAAGGCAGAATCAGGACCAGTGGGTGAATACTGCATG
>JAVSCE010014765.1:0-31777 GCA_032199065.1 Smutsia gigantea
ATCTTATTTTTTTTAAATAAAAGAAAAGTTGGAGGGTCCCCTCTTTTGTCAAAAACTCCTACCTACATTCTTGCAAAGTAACACTGTCAGAAATCATCTTTAGGGTCCAGCCTAGTGACAATTTTTCTTGCTAGTGTTTTGTGTGCAGGCATGTTGGAAGCATTCTGGCAGTAAACTTGCAGCATCATTTCCCTATATAAAAGGTCAGAGAATAACAGTCCTCTTTAATGTGGTTTGACTTTGAAAATAAATCCATTTTGTTTGCCACTTAACAACTTGAAATCCTCTAGGTGTTTGTACATTGATTTTTTTAAATCCATTGCTCAGGAGTCTTTGTAAGTATGGAAGATGGACTGATATCCAACTTCAGTACCTATTTAGACCACTGTTCTAACATGAAACACATAATCCTTTCTCTTGCCTCCTGAAATCCAAGTAGTCCTCTAGTGTTCCTTGTCATATAAAGTCAAAAGACTTCAATATCTAGTTGCATTTGTGCACTTGGGTCTATATAATTTGATTTATTGTTTGTGCTTTAGTCAATATTAGTGGCTGAATTCAATTTAGATTTTATTATAACTGTGTGCTTCTTTTGAATTTTATTTAGATGCCACAGAGCAGGTTTTTGTAGTAATAATCATTTTCTTGAAGGCTTATTCATTCTTTGTTGTGTAATTGTGGCAGGTTAGCATTCTTGAAGTACTAACATTATATAATTGTTCTCTTCTCTAATTCTGCTGTTTCTCAGGTGGACTATATAAACATTGCTATATGTATTGCTTTGGGAAATGGACTATATAAACAAATGGAATGAAGAAAGAAAAAAAAAGAGGCCACACCCAAGTTTTTGAGTTTTTAAAACCCTAGACTCTAATAGGACTCAAGTCACAGAAGATTAAGATTGCTAATCTACTATTCGTATGTCCATATCAGAAAAGATTTCTGAGAACATGGCAAAGATCAGAGAGAAGAGATGGAGCTTTTTCCCTGGTATTCCTCAGATTAATTTTGGATCAGCATGGGAGATAAATGATCAAAACTCTATGTAGATTTGTGGAGTTCAAGAGCAGATGAAATATATGTAACTATTCTCAGTTAAGTTCTGAAAAGGCACCAAGACACCAATATTTCATATGATTTACATTGCCTAAGAGGAGTAATGTACTTTCCCAATCTTTCTTTTCCACTGCAAAATTTAAGGCCATACATTAATAAAAGAAAAGACAGGTATAAAAATAGGAAAGTACAAAACTGTCACTATTTGCAAACAATAAGATCTTTTACCTAGAAAGTTCAAGAGCATTAACTAACAGCTCTTATAATTAATAAGAGAGTTCATCATTTTGGCCTGTATAAAGATCATTAACTTCAGTTTTATTTCCAAATACAGTCAAAGAGAAGTTAAATAGAAAATGAAAAGATCACATTTGCCAACAGAACCAAAAAACCACCAAAATTAATTGTAAAGCATAAATGGAGGGAACTATAGACTACTGAACACTAGCATCCCAAAACACCTATTACTGATGTCCCAGATTATGATGGCCTAACTTTATGCAAAATTTTAATATTAAAAGACTAGTTAAATGCCACTTTAAGATGAAATAAATGGAAGGACCAATATTTTAGGATATGTATCTGTCTTTTCAATTATTTGTTTTGTAAGAAATGATCTACAGATTAAGAGTTGATGAACTTTTTATATAAAGTGCCAGATAGTAAATATTTTAGGCTTTGTGGGCCACACAGTCTCAGTTGCACTTACTCATCTTTACTGTTAAGGCGCCAAAACAGCAGTAGACCTATGAGCATGGATGTGTTCCAATAGAAGTTTATTTACAAAAGCCAGCAGGCTAGAATGAGCCCATAGGTCACAGTTTGTCAATCCCTGCTATAATGCCTTTGAACATTTTTCTCTCTTCTTAAGAAACAAAAGCTCAGTACTTCCTCAGTGCATACAAATTTATGTCCAAACTCCTGGGAATGATATTCAAATCCCATCACACTCTGTTTCCAACCCCTTTACCCATCTTGTTCCTCAGTACTCTCCTTCCTTTTAATCCCCACTCTACTCCTATGTACTATATCCATTACACTTGAACTCTTAAATTTTTGACTTGGTGCAAATAGTGCCTGAATGTTCCTTTAATTCATTTATTCTGACATCCATTTAGGAGATATTTACTGTGTATTTTTTATATGCTAGGCACTTTGCTAGAATACTGAAGATACAGTGGGGAAAAAAAGGTAATATTTCCCCTCCCTTTAAAGAGTTTATGTTTGAGTCTGGCATACAGATAAGTAACTGCTTTGGGGCTTCATATGAAAAATTAAATCATAGCAAAATAAACAATGTTTGGGAACATAAAGCTGAAGAATAAAAGGTTTGATCCTATCATATTTCAATTGAATAGATGTTTAGACTTTATTCTTTTGACAAATGAATAATTTAGCTTCAAGTTTAAAAGTCTTACAGTTTTAATCAAAATCATATCTACATGCATGAATTTTAAATAGGAAAGTGATTTCAAGAATAAAGTCCATTTAACCATGTTAAGACCTTGATACGTTGTTTATATAGCGAAAATTAAATTATGTGCAGTTTTAGCCTTTGTTGGTAGTATTCAATTTTGATTTCTACCAAGTTTAATTTTTCATGGATCAATATTTGAAGTTTCAACTTTAGTTTATATTCAATAATAAATTTTTTTCTGAAAAATAACTATTTTAGCTCTTTGTATTGATTAATAGTCCCAGTAATATTCATTATGAATATTTATAAATTATATTTCTTAAGGCCGAGGGCATGAACAGTGGAATCCAAACATCCACAGCACTAAATGACAAGGCCAAACCTTTCCCAACAAATGGCTTCCAAACTGAGACCTGAGATTGAGCAAGAGTTTGCCGGGTAAAGGGCATGGAGATGGGGCTTAGGGCACATAGGCAAAGTGTTCCGATCAGAGACCCAGACATCAATGAAAGCATGATGTGTTATAAATTTCTGCTATTGCAGTTTTGTTTGTATTTTTTCTTCTACTTGTAATTTTCTTCCTCCTCTTTCCTATCTGTTGAGACTCTTAGCCATTTATAAAACTATTTCCAGTGTATTATTTTTATATTTGGAAGACTTGACAACCTTTTAATTGTATTTGTCTAATGCAGGCATTACATGCAAAGATGTTTATGGTAACTTCATAAGCTAAAGTAGATATTTGAAATATGTTTGACATAGATAAGAGTAATTAGCATATGCTGATCTGCCATCATTCTAGTAGATTGTTATTAAGTAAACACAAACAGGATAGTCATATCATCTGCAATATTTAATTTTTAATTTGTATGTGTCTCTTGCTCTAAAGAAATATAAACAAATTTAAGTCTTTACTTTTGTACAGAGGGTTTTGAGTTATATGAACTTTGTTATACCATTTCATCTCATAAAAGTGAAGTTGAATAAATATGGCATTCTTATCCTTCTGCTTAGTGGTTGACTAATTTAGTGATCACAAATATTTTCTTTAAACAGGAATATAAGGACTATACCAGTTCAATCTGAAGCTAATCTTATATTTCACTGAATTTGGCACTGTTAATAGGATTGTAATACAAATAAATGAATTAAAATTCATTATTGTCCTAAGCCTATCTGGATATTGTTTAGTTGTAATTTAACTAAATATGAGATGATATGTGTGGAAATTTTGTGACAGGAGATATTTGCTATAAAAAATAGATATTATTTTATGATGTGCTCAAATAGCATAAAACATTCATTTTTTTCTACAGTCTTTTTAAAAGCCAAATAAGGCTATAAGTTCATATATAAGGAGTTTATGTTTGATTAATAAAAGCAGGGTCATAAATGCCTTGTTCTTTTTAGCTTTTGTTACCCTTTAAAAACAGATTAAGTTGAAATAAGGTATTTTGCTTTGATATCCTCTGACCTTGATCACCATGCCTAAAGCCCCTATGCAGCACTCTTGGAAAGTCCAGTGATTTAAATAGTCCAATGATTTATCCTTTAGTACTGTTCTTCTCTAAACTGTAGATTTAATAAATGACTCTACAGCTTGCTTTGCTATCAGATGACTTCTGTGCACATCCAGGGGACATTGTTTACTCTGCAACAACTTTTCACATTATATTATAATATTGTAGGGTGTACACCTGAGTCCAAACATAGTACTCTCTTCATTTATATCACAAGTCCCAGATGTCTTGACTTAATTCAATTTCACAACTATCCTCTTAAGAGAGAATATTAAAGCAATAGAGCCAGACAGCAATGAAGTTCACAAATAGAACCATACCACTTTAGTTGTCAATTATATTTCCTCATGAATGAGTTTTTGAGTTGTGGCCCAATTTAAAATTAAAAACATCTTGGCCCAAGTGACCGTCATGAGACGTTTAATAGTTCATTTCATTAAGAAGGAACACAATACTGGTTATATTTATGTACTAAAGAAGGTCTCCAGTTAAGATCACCACCGAAGACAGATTTTTAGTGAACTTTGTCAGCTCTTATTTATTTATTTTAAAAACATTTTACTTCTCTTCTTGAAGTAGCCTTTGAAGCCTGGAGCTGAACATCTTCTATGCAGAGTCGCTGCAATATCTTTCCTGCAGGGTTGCTGGCGTTCTTGCTTCTGATTAAAATTCATGTTTTCTTTAAATAGCATGAAATATACTTCTCCAGACCTCTTTGGCCTTGGTCAGGAATGTATAACCACTGAAAAGTTTTCAGACAGGAGACTGGTAATTAGGCAAAACTTGAAAAGCCAATCAAACGCAGTCTACTTTTGCTCCTAGGGAGAGCCTAGTGATTGCCATTGCAGTGAAGGAATCTCAGATGTGGGTCTGTAGAACTTGCCTAGCTCATTATAATCAAACCACAAAAATAATTAGTAGCTAAGCTCATGGATTTAATTCATGAAATCTTTTGAGCAAAACACATATTCTCAACTAAATACTGAGGAATGTAGCTTAGCAATAAAGGTTAACTGCCTGAAATTCTGATATAATCAGTGCCATATGTCATATAGATTTCTAGAATGTCTCCTAATACTAAGTGCTGAGTTTCATTTCTTTCTTTTTTTGTCTTTGTCTCCTACTTTTTTGTCTTTCAGCACATCCCATAATAGAATGAAATGTATTGCAATACATTTTAGTTACCATCCTTTCACATTTTGTCCCAAACATGTATATTTTTTTTTCCTTGGAGGAAATGTCTTTGGGAAAAGATATATTAAAAACTTACCAAGCTCTAAATCAGATGGTGTTGATTGGACTTAATTGATGTGTATTAGTTAAATTTGCACTATATATATATGTATACTTACAACATTATAAAAGATGTCATCATCACTGTAGCTTATAAATGTCACAAATAGTTTAATTTCTTTAAAGAATCCATGTTCATATAATCAGATAAAAAATAAATATCAAAGTGCTACTAACTTGTCTCTGCATAATTTATGCAAACTTCCATTTGCAAGAAGTTGGTCTTCTTTGCCTAATACCTGAAACTTTCTCAGTTCAACAAGTATTCCTGGAATACCTTATGAAAGAAATGTAAAGACAAAAAAAAAAAAACTATCACAAAGTTTAATGAGTCCCATAAACTCTATACAAAAGCTTTGCTATTAAGATTCAGAAGATAAAGTATATGCACTTAGGGTAATAGAAAAATTTCATTTAAGGTGAATTTTGCAGGATGCACTGAAAATTGACATGTAGAAATAGAGACATTTCACAAAGAGGAAAAACAATGGAGGGGAGAAACCATAGTGAATGGTCAGCAACATTGTGTAGTAAAGTTTTGGGAATACATTATCGGAAGTACATTGGGACCACCTTGTTTCAGATTTTGAGTGCTGGAGTTAGAAATGTGTAACAGTTGAGAAGGATCTGGGAAAGCACTGAAAATGTTTGTTTTGTTTACAAAAATGAAGAAATGTTTTCAAACTGTATTTTTGTACAATTAATCTGCAAGTAATGGATAAAGCTGATTGACAGAGGCTCTAAATGAAGGAGCCAGTAGGCAAGCTAAGGCAATAGTTCTGTCAAGAGATAAAGTACACATGAAATAGAGTGGTTGTGGTGGGATTGGAAGGAGTGGGTATCATTGAGAAAATGGGGGTTGTAGAAACTAAAGGATCTGACAATGGATTGGCTGTAGGAGATGATAAAAAGGGAGAAATAAAATTATTCTGAGGTTTTAGGGGATTACCAGGAAAATAATGGACTCATGAACAAGAAAAAAAAAGAAAGAAAGCTAGAGGGGAGGCTTGGAGGAGGCATACTGAAGGATTAATTTCTGTTTTCAACAAGTATTAAGCTTACATATATATGGTAGACCTACTAGCAAAACTATTTCAAACAACTAACCATCCTTAAAGAAAGACACTTCAGTAAGGGAATAAAAAAGTTACAGTTAAATATTTTTGTGGTTGAATGATCTTTTGAAAATTTGGTAGTTTTACTGATAATTCTGGCCAAGAAAATGAATTGGGTTAGGGAGTGAAAGGAACTGTACTTTGTGCTTTGACAGAGTCGATTTTAATGGAATGCCTAGACAGATTTATATTTTAACAAAATGTAATGAAATTGCTTAAGCCTTCATTATATGAATAGAACTGTGATTCATGTTGGCAAGTGACTAAGAGTTAGTAGACAGAGAAATAGCAACCAGGACGACGGCTATTTAATTTTACAGTTTATAGTATGAGAAGGTACAGATAATAATGATGATAACTTCTTTTAAAGCCAACTAGTTAATAAGGCAGTGTCTGAAATCAGATTATTGGGTTTAAATTTTTAGCTCTGTCATTTATTATGTGTGATCTTGGGCAATTTTTAGTTAACTTCCCTGAATCTCAGTTTCTTTTTCTGTACAATGAAAATAAAAACTACTACGTCATATGGGGTATTGTTACAATAAAATGAGACAATACATGTAAAACAAGAATCAGTAACACTCTAGAAACATTTGGTTCTAGATGTGAATGTAGGTGTTAGTGTTATGCATTTGTTTCTCTATTCAGATTTTATGTCCTGAGAAGGAACTAGTCAGTTTCCATCAGTTCCATAATATACAGAAAAACCCAGTTAACATGGTCTTCATGTTACTGTTGCCAGGGCAGCTGCATCTGGGGAAGTCTCTCCCTGCTCACTAGGTGAAGCCCTAGGAGAAACCTCAACCTGAATGGAATGGGGGAGGGTTCTTGACTCTGAACAAGAAAGAATTCTCCAGCACATCAGAAGAGTGTAGGTAAGGAAGGAATTCATTAGAGCAAGAGTTCAGGGAAGGGCAGCTGCCTGGCATGCAGCAGAGACAGGAAATTGCAGAGAGAAAGAGGGAAAGTTCTCGGCCTAGGGCAGATTTCCTTGCCAACTCCTGAAGTCAGGGTCACCTGGCGTCCTGTGTCCACTTGGATCTGCACAGCATGGGGACTAGCCCCTACCACTCCAGGATTTGGGGAGCCACGGAACACAGGATAGAGTGAGATTATGTTTTGAGAATTTCCCAAAGAAAGGAGATTTTCAGGCAGGCTACTAACAGCAGCTTACACAGCTGTAGTTTTGTTTGCGTCACCCAGGCAATGGAAACACGCAGACCCAAATCTGAGCTCTTAGCAGCCCCTAGCTCCTTATTAGGAGTAAAGCAGAAATGAGTGAAGACTTGGAAACAAAATCAAATAGCAAAGAGACAGAAAGCAAGAATCTGAGCATGAGAAAGCTTTGTTTGAAAGTACACCCTTAAAGAAAGGAAAGTGCGGTGCCCTCAGAGAGGAGGTGTGCTGAAAGTTTGGGGATTCTGTCTTTTAAGGATTTCAAGAAGGGGGAAAAGGGAAGAGGGGAGGTTGTTGTGTGTAGGCTTGATTTGTGGTCTCAAGATGTTTATGTCTGGTGAGACAACATGTCTTCTCTCTTCTGTTATCAGTCCTCCAGTTTATTCTAAATAAACCAAACACAAGGAATTTATTCACCTGTTCTTCTCCAAGATAATGGTTATACTCAAGCAGTGGGGACATGCCAGTTAAGACTGCTTGCCCTGCCTTAAGATTGGGTGGGTTATTGTCTGATTACCAGAGAATATGTTAGGAGTCTGAATTCTCAACTCTCTGCTTTTAAAAATGGAATCTTAGCCTTAAGATGGGTCACTCCTGTTCTTTCAATACTGTTTATATCTCAGCATTTTTCATCATAGCCACGAAAAGTTAATCATGATGCTTGTCCCATGTTCTTGCCCTACTTCATTACACTTCACATGACACTGCATGCTCTGACTTGGGCTGAAGTGGCTCTTTGCTCCACATTAATGGATAATAACCAATAACATTTATTAAACACTCCCTATATGCCAGGAACTGTCTTAAGAACTTTACATGAATTAAGTCAATATCACAGCAACTTTATAAGGTAAGGTTCATATATCAGAAGAATAAACAGAAGCACAAAGAAGTTAAGTAATTTTTCTAATATTACACAGTAAAGAATAGAGCCAGAATTTCAACCTTGGCAGTGTTTCTGACTCTAGAGCCAATACTCTTAATCACCATGCTTCATTGTCTCTCATTAAGAGTTTATAAAATCTATTGAATTATCACACAATATTACAGGGTGTGTTTAACCAATTCAGAATAAAGAATGGCTTAATATATTTGCCTATTAGTAAAAAATAACCTGAAAGCAGATGCTTTTTATCATATTTAAGTTTTATATATTCATTCAAGGCCTGTATTTCTAAACATTATAAGGAGCTAACTTAAATTGTTACATGAACTTGAAATATAGTGCCAATTTATGTGTACAATGACTGCTTATCTGAAACTGGTTTACTAAAATACCCTTCTTTGCAAGCCTTATAATACAAAGCTTCTTAACATCTAATTTAAATGCAAGATGTATTTACTTTGAAGACCTAAATAGATCTTGTTAAATTGCCTTATAGGAAGAGAAGCTCTTTAGGTAAATCCATGAGTTGATGCTCCAAGTGCTCTACATTTCCTTGCATGTAGTTTAATTCAGTCTCAAGCAATTCTAAATCTGAGGTGCATTGTAATAATCACATTTCTTTAAAAATCTGAACTGATTCAACCCAGCAATTACTCAGATTTAAAAAGGTTTTATTGTAATGCTAATCTTTGAATCTGCTCTTTTTCTACATCAACAATGCTTGAGATTATAATGAAGAAAGTGAAGAAAGAGCTAACTCTTGGTTTTCACTTGCCAAGAAAAGACATTTCCCTTGGTTTATATCTTAGGTCTTAGGATACCTTGGCTGTGAGTTTACTTGGAGCTATGGAGGTGTTATTAAACCTAATTTTCTCAAGTGTTTCCAAGTACAGAAATATAGGCTACATATACCACTGCATTTGCATTTTCTTTCCCTTAGTCCTCTTTTTAGTCATGTCTGGCTTATAACATCAAGGGAAAAAATTAGACTATCAAGGACTTTTGGAGACTGTATTTTAGACTCTGGTATCTGTCACGTATATATTCCCTCTATTAATAGAACAGGAAGGTTAACTAAATGTACCTTGGTGTTAACTATGTTTTTAAAAAAGTGCAGCATTAGGAAGTAATAGCTATTGAAATCTACAAGAGCTAGGTGTTATTAATCAAATTGAACACTGGATGGCAGTCCTCACTAATAATGTAAATAAAGGCTATTGATAAAGTGGGAAGGGTGGATTTGAAATAACACCTTAGGCTGCCTAAGTATCTTGCCAATTTTAACAGCTAAAAAATCAGCAAAGAAGAACTTCGAAAGCTGGTGACGAATCATAATGTTAAAAATAGTGAGCTTGCTTGGTATCATCATGAATATGTGAAACATGTTTTGGTTGATTTGACAATATTATGCACCACAATCAGTTTTAGAAGTTTTTCTCTAGTTCATAAATACTTAGACCACATACTAATTTACCTTCTTTATGGCCATCTAAAACCCAGTCTTAGCTGAAGATATAGTCAGTGTTATGGGCTGAGTTCTTTCTCTTCAGTTCTTGTCCCTGCTGCAACAAAGAATTGAAAGTCAGAGCAGAAGTTTTATTTGCATATACTCCAAGGGAGGAGTGGGCCGGAGTCAAGGTAGACAACGGCCCTGAACTTTTGGGAAAGATCTACTTATCACCACCTGGCTGGGAGGCACTTCCTTTGATTGACAGGGTGAGGTCATTTCATTGATAGCTTGAGTTCTATACCTATTCCCCTTGGTGCACATGTCTCTTCCCAGAATGTACACAGAAAAGCCCATTGGTTAGGAGGGCAAAACCACAGTTTTAATGAGTGTGGGGAAAGTGGGGTTCCGATGGTCAGGATCCTCACTGAACTTAAGCCATCACTGGCCTGTTGCTATGCTACTGCTTCCACACTTTTAGGCAATAAGCCATTATTGTGTTATATAAAGAGCTCTGCCCAGTGCTCTGCGCAGGACAGGGTGGCAGGGCTGCAAGGCTGCAAGAGAGCAGAGCAGAGGCTGGAGTGGTGGCAGCACCGAGGACAGAGGCCCAGAGGATGGCTTTGTGGGACGACTGTGCAGAGAGGCCCAGAGGACGGCTGTGCAGACAGAGGGGCCCAGAGGCAGAGACCGGCTTGCTGCATAGAGACTCACTCTGAGTGAACGGTATTTTAGTGACTGACCTGCCACCTGGAAATAAAGTTGGGTATAACCCTTTCATCCAAAGAACCCTTTACTGTAAATTTCTTTGGTCACAGTGAATATATAGCGAACTTCCCTGGGGCTGAAACCCATTGGCAAGACAATGAGATTATGAGGAAGTGTGATTTGGGTGGTTCTTAGTTTTGTTCAGTTGCACCCATACTGGGACCTAGTCCCAGTACGCAAGAAGTTATCTCCCTGCAAAGCCTTTGTTGTCTTCATGTGGGATCCCCTATCTGGGCAGAGTTTGGGCACCTTTTTCCTTAAGCCTTATCTTCCCTTCCCCGGCTGTTCATGTCTATCTTTCTAACAGCCAACATAATTATAGTTTAAGGTGAACTTGCCTCAAGGAGAACTTTTAAATTTACTTGATCTCATCCCCAAAAAGTCACCCTGGTGGTTTCTTTCCTGCTTCCCTAATCATCTTTCAACTTTATAACCAAGGTCTCTTACATGGAAAAAGATACCTTAGTATATTTGTTTCACATTGGAATGTCTCTGATATTTCTATGCTTGTTCATTGTACACTGCTGGCTCATGGAGTAAAACTGATCAGAAGTTGAATCCCAACTCTGTCACTTACAAACTGGTGGGCACATTATTTCATCTCTCTGGTCCTCAGTTTCCTAAGCTGTAAAATGGATGGATCTATGAAATGATACCCTCTCATAGCTTTGATATAAATTTGAAATGAAATTATACATACATAGTGCTTCAGATGATATTGGACAGATAGCATGGACTCAGTGAATATTAGATACTATGATATCATTATTATCATTATCAGCTTTACTAATACCATATATTCCTCTTCCCTGAAGATTTTGTTAAATGGTCTTTTAGATAAACAGCTAACCAAAGGTATCTGTTACTGGTTTAAATTCTTAATTAAATGACAGTAACTATTAAATTTAGAGTCAATAACTAAGAAAACAAGGCATTGGTAATAAGGAAGAAATCATATATATTTCTCCCTCTATATATTGTTAACTGAATTCCATGAGTCTGCCTATCTATTTTGGAATGATGAAATACTGTCATATTTCTGAAGAGCACATTCTTCCCTTAAATGAGGTCGGTTTCTGCTACTTCTGCTAAAATTCTTGTTATTTAGGGAGGCAGTGAGATAAAATACATTTTTTGTATTTCTCACTGGTGGGGCCTTCTGGCTTGCAGAAGAGAAGTAGGCTAATTTCTCACTTATGGATTCAGTTAATATCTAATTCAACTTTTATGGAAAGAAAAAAGTCTTAAGGCTTCTATGAACCATGTTATACAAAGTTAGTAATAGCCTCCATATTTTTTCTGCTTAGAGGTGAAATTAAAGTTACCAACATTGTATAAATGCATCAAAAACACTCTTATGACTCAACATTCTTATTGCCTCCCTAATGAGAGAAAATATTTGTTTCATGCTATGAAATATTTTGTGTCAATAAGTGAATTTAAGTGATTGTTGTGAAATCCTGAAGAAAATAAAGAAACTACATATATGAAAGAGAGATCTCTTTTAACTAATCTCCCTGGGTTAAGTAAGGATTCCAGACACTCAATAACACAAACATTTTTTGTCCTAAAATGCAAAATTGGAAATTAATACCTGTCTCCATGTTTATGAGGAATTCATATATACATAGACATTCACATACATTCATATATATATACATACATAATTATATTTCCTAAAGGAAAACATACATTAGCACAAGTATATAAATGTATGTAGTAATTACATGGCTAAGTTAGAAAAAATTAAAAATTCCTGATTTAAATTTTATTAAAGTTCTAGAAAGATTATTTTTTAATACAGTTTAGGGAATTGAGGGGCACATTCAGATCCTTTACCAGAACAACAGAAAAAAATAGATGCTTGAAATTTATAATTACAATGGCAAGCCAGTTTTCAATGTCTGCTTTGCATAAGATAAAGTTGACTTAGTACTTGTCTAAAAGTAGTTTATTTTTGAACAAGAACAGCTCTAAAAAATTAGCAAATGCTAAATTGAAATATGAAAATCATGAAAAATTCCACATGAGATTTGGTAAGGAAATTGTTACCAAATGATTCTCATTTCCTCCATGAGCACCCCCCTCCAATACAATCACACATATGCAGTAAAGCAAATAAGGACCCAAATACTTTGCCCTTGGCAATCTATGCTAAATATGCAAGCAGTTGTTTCCAAATGTTTATACCCTTTTTCAACTTTGTGGATATGAGAGAATGTTTTCAAATTTTCATTTCTGTTAGAAATGGGGTTACCATACTTCCTTTTTTCTCAGGATAGTACTTGTTTACAACCTAAAAACATTTTAATAGCTCAAACTTTCACTCTTAAAGTGTCTTGCATTGGTTTGTGCAATATATTGTATGGTCATAGTAAGTAGACTGTTAAAGAAATGGGTATCACCCAAAACAAAATTTCTCAGCAGTGATAATTGTTTCAGGAGTGAAACAAGCCTACCTATTATTTTCCTATCCTATAGCCTTGGGAAGTTGGTGTTGGTGGGAGTCATCCTGCTATGTGGATCTCACTAAATTAGGACTTCTGTGTAGGAAAAGTTTAATGTGCTGGATCCTTAAATAAAAGTGGAACAAACACAAGGCGCCTTTCATTTACCATCTCGGATGTATATCAGACAGTTCCTCAGAAAGATTCCTTAAATATAGAATTACCATATGGCCCATCAATTCCACTCTTGGGTATATAACCAAAAGAACTGCAAACAGGTTTTCAGAAAAAAAATATATACACAAATGTTTGTAAGAACATTTTTCATAATAGTCAAAAGGTGGAAACAATCCAAATGTCCATCAGCTGATTGATGGATAAACAAAATGTGGTATATTCTTACAATGGAATATTATTTGGCAATAAAAACAAATGAAGCAATGATACATGCTACAATACAGATGAATCTTGAAATATTATGCTGAATGAAAGAAGCCATTCAGGAATATGCTAAATGTTGTTTAAGACCATTTATATGAGATATTTTGGAAAGGCAAATTCATAGACAGGAAGTAGATTAGTGGTTGCCAGGGCTGAAGGAAGGGGAGGGGAATTAGAGGGCTACTGCGAATATGTATGGTATTTCTTTTTGAGATATAGAAATATTTCAGAATTATTTTTTATTGAGGTATGTACAGTGAAATGCATAAATCTTAGTATACAGCTCAATGAATTTTGACATGTGTATACATACACTCATGTAACCATGACCCAGATCAACATATCAAACATTCTCACTAATTTTTTCCCCTTCACCTATCCCCTGACCACCTTCAACCATAGAAACCACCAGTCTGTTCTCTGTGTCTATAAATCTATTTCTGTTGTGTTTATTTATTCATTTTTTTTGCTTTTTAAATTTCACATATAGTGAAATCATATGGTATTTGTCCTTCTCTGTCTGACTTATTTCAGTTAGCGTTATACCCTCTAGATACATCCATGTTGTCATAAATGGCAAAAGTTCATTCTTTTTTATGGCTGAGTCATATATATATATATATATATATACCACATCTTTTTATTCATTCAACTACAATGGGCATAAAGTTTGCTTCCATATCTTGGCTGTTTTAAATACTGCTGAGATAAATATAGGGGTGCATATACCTGTAGCTCTGGGGGGAAGGGTGTTCCCTAGTATAAATCCCCTGTGAAACCAATGAAACCAAAATAAGTCAAGGGAAAGAGTAGGTTGGGAAAAAAGTTTTATATTACTCACAGCTTGTTCAAATTCACTATCTAGGCCTGGCCCCATCCATCTCCTCTGGTCGCAGCTCTTGCTCTGCCCACATGGCACACTTTCTACTTCCCTCCTGCCCCTTCCTGGAGGAAACCCACAGGGGGTCCCTGGCGAATGCAGATGCCAGACCAGTTACACACCAGGAATGGAGGAAAGGAGAGAATGGCCGACCTCTCTCGACTCATTGCCCTGGAGGCTGCAGCAGTAAACAACTATTAATACGTAAATGCCTAAGGCCAAGCAGGAGATTCTGGAAATTCTGCAATTTACTCCACAATCTTTTTGAATTAGTGATTTTGTTTTCTTTGGGTAAACTCCCAGAAATGGAATTGCTGGGTAGTATGGTATTTGTATGTCTAGTTTTCTGAGAAGCCTCCACACTGCTTTCCATACTGGTTGCACTAATTTATAATCCTACAGGCAGAGTAGAAGGGTTCCCTTTTCTCCACATCCTCACCAACATGTTTTATTTCCTGTCATGTTGATAGTAGCCACTCTAAATAGTGTGAAGTGGTATCTCATTATAGTTTTGATTCACATTTCCCTCGTGGTTAGTGATGTTGAGCATCTCTTCATGTGTCTATTGGCCATCTGTATTTCTTCTTTGGAAAAATGTCTGTTTAGGTCCTCTGCCCATTTTTTAACCATATTTGTTTTTCGGTGTTGAGTTTGGTGTTAAGAATTAGAGAGTGGTAATGTTTACTTCACTTTGTGAATGCACAAAACACCACCGAACTGTACACTTTAGGGGAGTGAATTTTATGCATATGAATTATAGCTCAAAAACAAAATATAGGACAGTCATAAATTCTAGAAGAGGAACTACTTTGGAGACATTCTTACTTCCCTAACTTGATATTATCTTTAAGAATGTCTGAATGTTTGTATTCAGGATACTCAGGAAGAGCACAGTTGAGGACATAGCATCCTAATCAGCATCCAGACATAGGCAAAGGAAAAGCCAATCAATACAGTACTCTTCAAGGATAAAGAAGCAGACTAGTTAGAACCTAGACAAAGGATAATAAAGGGAGAAGATCTGAATCTAGGAATAAAATCCATGTGGAATTTATCAACCAGGGATACGCAATATCTGCAGGCAATGGCTATAGGCATATCTAAAATATTTAATGATCTCATTAAGAATTTTCTGTGCCACCTAATAACTATGTGAGCCAAACTGACAGAAAGTTGTGTCATGGCTGATCTTCTAACATTTTGCGAAGTCCTAACATTCCTCTTTTTGATTTAACATATTACAGGTGTGCTTAGACTTCCAGTTGATAGAGTGAGATGAAAATTCAGAACACAAGTGTTAACACAGCAATAATCTACAATTTTGCTATCAATGGGCATCAACAACTTGACCAATAACTATGACCCAGGCAATGCCATTCCCTACTACATATTGCTTAGTTTAAAAAAACATCACATGTTCAGTGGCTTAAAATAACACACATATTTTCTCACAGTTTCTGTGGCATGGAGTCTGTGTAGGATCAAGCTGTGCCTTCTGCTTAGGGTCTCATAAGACTATAAATCAAGGTGTTCAGGGCTGCATTCTCATCTGGAGCCTCAATCAGGAGAGAATATGTTTCCAAGATAATTCATATTGTTAGCATATTTCATTTCTTGCAGCTGTAGAAGCTTATTCCTGGGTATTGTCTTAAAGCCACTCTCAGATCTTAGAGTCTATTCCATGTAAGCCTCCTGAAATGGTTATTTTCCCAAAGCTAGGAAAGGAAAAATCTCTATAGAGTAAGTCTGCTAGCAAAATAGAATCTTTTGAACTTAAATAACCACCAAAGTTGCATTGTCATCCCTTTTGTCATATTCTAAAGGTTGTAATCAAGTTATAGATCCTGACCACACTCAGGGGAGAGGATTACACAAAGGTGTGAACACCAAGAGGCAGGAGTCATAGAGCCACCTTAGAGTCCGTTCACCTAAAAATGGTGACTGCTTTTTAAGTAATTGTAATTATAACTTTTGAGGCATTAACTGAAATATCTTGAGGTTTTATATTCCTTGAAATAAATAAATACAAGTTTATATGTATCCTTTATTCTACCTCCCCACTGTGACCAAATAGTGACAACCTTATGACATGCTAGCAACATTTTCTTCCTCTTCTGTATTACAAGTTTATCCTGACTCTACCTTTAGCTTTTCTCAGACCATTATTAGCATGTGGAGTCTATTTCACAGTTGTGTAACTTAAGCAAGATGTAGGAAGATGCCCAAAGGAAACAACAAAAATGATTAAAAGGATTGGAAATAAATTCTGCAAGGAAAAAGATTGCAGCTGCTTATTTCAGGAAAGAATGCTAACAGCAAAGGGTAGCTTTATTAATAACATCCCCACACATGTTGAGTGATTAATTTTTATCTTGTGATGATAAAGTAGCAAATGGACTTAAATTCCTTTTATTCAATGAGTGTGTGCGTGCATGTGTGTGTATAGGGGAATAAATATACTATATTGGGGAAAATGACTAATGTTTCATAGATCCTGTACATTTTTCAATGACCTGTTGGATTTCTGTTAGGTACAGTCCTACTTAAAAGCACTGAAAAGGCCTATGACTATCACTTTTGTTCTGAAGATTACATGAAAGGAACATCTTAATTAGCTGAAAGGCATGTCAACCTCTTCTAAACATCCAAGAAAACATAGAAACTTTATTGCCATGTGATAGTTGGTTTTACTTCCCTGAGTTTTTGGAGTACACTAATAGTATCTTAAGTTTTCAGACTTACATAGCTTTCAATATACATGTTGAATGGAATTATTGCCAAACGTATTGTCCAAAATGGGACATTTCTGAGAGTGAAAAGATACTCAGTTAATCATAATGGTAGGATAATACGCAAAAAGTACAACGGCCACAGGAAATCCAGGACACTTATTCCTTATAATTAAAATCATATCCCTTGCTTAGAATAATTCAGAGAAGGACTAGGGAGAAAGGATTAGTTTTGTTCCAGTCCCTGGCAAGCTAAATCATAAGCTCTTTGTGTGTAGACTGTAGGTCTTGGACTTTGCTTGTACCTATAACATTTAAATGAGTACAACAGGATAAGAACTGGATCATAGTAATGATGACAAGTACTTCCTATAGGTCAGGCACTGTTCTGAGCACTTTACAAGTATTAATGTATTTAAAACACTCCACAGTCCTGTGAAGTACTGATATTATCATCTGCATCTTAAAACAAGGAAACTGAAACACAGAAATGCTAAGTAACTTGTCCAAGCTTCCACAGAGCTGGGGTTCAAACTCTCATCTCTTCTCTCACTTTTATTCTCACATCATCCATCCCTACTTCTCCTTCTCTCTCTTTCCTTCTCTTTCTGCTTCCCTCTTTTCCTCCTTCCCTTCTCTCTTCCCTCTTTTGTATCTCTTCTCTTTTATTTCTCTCCCCTTCTCTTATTTAATCTATGTTTTTTTCCATGTCCTAGTACTTTTTTAAAAAGGGTATGCAAACTACAGAATTTAATGTTTTTCTAGTTCTTAAATAGTTCAACAAATATTATTTAGTGCCTACTATATGCAAGAACCTATTCTTAAATGTAGCACAATATAAAAATATGAAGATGAACAGGAGAGTCCTTCAGTACTGGGGTATATAGTTTAATATAAGAATAAAACAACATTAAAACCACTAGGAAATAAGATAAAGTATAATGCCATAAGAGACAGTTCATTCTTATATTTTCCTCACAGTTGAACACTTACAGTATGCCCAGTTAAAATTATGAATGGTGACTATTTGTATTAGTTCCTACAAAGCAAAAACTATCTAAGTTGCTCTTAGTTCCTTAGGGAATAGTAGTTGTTTATTCTTCTCTCTACACTTCTCACCCTGGACAAACATTTTCTGACTCACCCAGTATTTATTGAATGTCTACTCTATGTCAGGCATAATGCTGGGATTCAAAACACTTAACTATTTGAAATGATATGTTTGCTTGTCTTGTTCTCCCACTAGACCAGTTCTTACCCAGTGATCCATAGATGCATGTTGGGAGGGTGAGCACGTCATGAAACCTCCTGAGACTGTGTACAACGTTTTATGTATCTGAACATGTATTCATCTGCTGGACAGAGATTCAATAACCTTCACCCTATTTTCAAAGCAGCTATGTGCCACCAAAAGTACATCTACCATACTTTGAATTTTGAACAGTTCAGTAAGATCACAAACCCTTAATTCAACCAGACTGACTATGAAATGTATGATATATGGTAAATGATATAACTGTTCAACCTGCATCTCCTCCCAAGTTCAATGTGAGGATTAAATCGATTTTTGTAAATCACTTAGTATATTTCCAGGTACTTAGTATATTCTCAGTAAACATTAAGGAAAAATGCAGTGTCTTCACACAGTAGACTCCAAATCATTTTAAATAGGTAATGTAAGCATTTCTTTAAGATAGGGTTCTCAACTTCAGCACTACTGACACTTTGGAGAGGATAATTCTTCATTGTAGGGGGCTGTCCTGTGTGCTATAGGATGTTTACCAGCATTGCTGGGCACTGCCTACTAGATACAAATAGTGTACCCTTCCCCATCATACAATCAAATATGTCTCCAGACACTACCAAATGTCCCCTGGGGGACAAAGTTACTCCCTTTGTCACTGAGAACAACTGATCTAAATGGATAGAATTGATCAACAGATTATAATTGTTCTTATCAGCTTCACATTTCCCAGTCAGAGGCACCATATTGATCTAGCAGGTGACTGACCACTCTGTGGAGGAGATCAACTAGTGATTTTGATTAATAAGCTTTTTCAGCTCAACATCTCCATTCAATTTCACCTAAATGATAACCATCCTCCAGCAGTTCAGGCATAGTAAAGATTGGTAAAATGAAGCATTCACCAATCTGTAGACCTCTTGAAATGCCTCTATCAGTTCAAAGCAGATCTAGACTCTTGCTAAACAAAAACATTGTTTCCTGACAAAGACAAACCAAATAGAAATAAAAACAATCAAACAAAAAGCAACAAAATTACCTCTATCTCAGAAACATGATTCTGAGGCAAAGTCAAAAGAACTTTCATACCTAACCACATATTTCAACAAAGGAAGTATGCTTAAAATTCCATAAGGTCTCACTTTATGAAAGGAGTTGCCAAAGTGCTTTGATGAAATGTAAAAATGCTTTGGAAATCTTGAAAATACTGAAACATGCAAAAAACCTGGAATTCTATATCCCTAAAATTTTACCCAAAGGCTACTAGTAGGGTTGATGGGTATATGAATGAATATACAATCATAGGTACTGAAATGCAATTTTATAATTTGGCCATAATTTTGCATGCAGCAAAAAATAGCTTCTCTTCAGTTTCTCTTCTCAACTTAGCCAGGGCACACATGCTATTTTATTCTGAGATATTATAAGTACAGTAGGACTTTTGTATTTAAGATTTTTGTCTAAAAAGCCAGTGGGTACATTTTTGATTCTCATAGAATTTGTACCATCCCTTGATTTATATAATAAAAGATTCCATTAACAAGATAGAAATGTTTAGCCCATAGTTAAGCTGTGTGCCTTCAAAATATAGTGTTTCTGTGTGCAAGAATCCTTGATGATCAGAATGTCAAGGTCACAATGCAAAAGAGTAATTTGGAGGAGAAAATTATTCTAGTTTTTTTCAAAGCTTCACTTATTCACTACCATAAAATGCATTTTCATAGTTTATCATTAATCTTTATTGGTTGCAGCAAACTAACAGAAGATTTGGTGTCAGAGGCTATGCTCTTCATCTGAGGATTTAAAGAGAATATGGGAAAGTTGCTGCAACTGATGTTTATGATTGGACTGAGTTATGAACATAAAGTTTGCTGTTTTCATATGTCTTCAAGAGGTTTCAAAAATTTAAAATTCTTTTAAGTAAGCTTTATTGTATTCCTACTCCATATGAAATATATGGGCTTAAACACAAAATCATATTCCTACTCCATATGAAATATATGGGCTTAAACACAAAATCAGTCATGCTTCTTTGAGTAATATATGTTTATCATGAATATGTGCAAGCATGGGTAGAATGCCTATAGGAAATAACTGTTTTCTGAGTGTAAAAATCATTGTGACTGTGGCATGTGCAAAATCATTCCATATATTAAGTTATATTCTCATGACCTGTAGCATATTAGAACCAGAGTTGGCATTTCAGATTATACTTAGAAAATGTCCTCCTTAAAACACTATGGTGGAAAATAGATAATTTTGCTCTGTTGAAATA
Source organism: Smutsia gigantea (assembly GCA_032199065.1). Taxonomy (NCBI): domain Eukaryota; kingdom Metazoa; phylum Chordata; class Mammalia; order Pholidota; family Manidae; genus Smutsia; species Smutsia gigantea. The sequence continues at coordinate 20,694 of JAVSCE010014765.1, forward strand.
TGGCAACTGTTCATATTTAATAGCATAGAGATTTCTCAAATTTATCAACTCAGGGATGTGCAAAAATTTTAAACTGAGATCTAGGACATTTTATTTTACAGTTTTTCAGTTCTGCTCTCTGCTTTGTGGTGTTTACTTCTGACGTACAATCAGCCATCTACCTTCATGAAATATGGATAAATCTAAACAATGACAATCACTTGGATGAAAACCTGTAACATCTAATAGAAAATTAATTTTCTGCATAATATATATGTGTGTGTGTACATATCTGAATAGTGAAAATAATGCATCCAAAGAATGTCAGGCTTGAAAGGTTCTTTAGAGAACATTTAGGCCAACCCTCCCACTTTGCAGATGGAGAAACTGAGGCCCAGGGAAGGGTAAAAATTTACCAGTTAAAAAAAATAATGGTATACCCTAATTTTTGACCTGATATTATGCAGAAGTAGTCCACACAACGTGACAAAGAAGTGAAGAAGAAAGTACTGACACAGCAATACTATTGAGATTTTTAAACAGTGGGCATTTTAAAGTGAAGCCACAAGAAAAATTGGAGAGGTAGGGTTTGTTTTCTGTGGCATTTTTACTTTGTTTTCCTTATAGAAGCCAATCTGATCCACCCACTGGGGTTTCCAAGGTCTACAGAAATAAGTACGAAATGAGAACAAGAATTTTAAACTTCGTGACAAAAGGATGTAGCTAAAGGAGCAATAGATCATAGCATAGCACTTCTTAATGCACAGAACTCGTAGGAAAAGTTTAAAGGAGGCACATGACAGAAAGCATCAGAAAAGTAGAAAGGAGGAAAGGAAGAAACACTGATATTATAAAGATAAATAGCATGTGCTACAAACCCAAGTAATAAAACAACTAGCTACACTTTAGATTCTTGAAGACAGAAACAGAGCCATTTACAATTATTGAAAGTATGAGCAGAGACACTGCAAGGGACAATAATTATCAAGCTTAGTGGACTCAGATAACTATGATTCAAAAACACAATTGTCAAAACCCAAAGAAAAAAAAGTAGTTCTGATTTGGGTAGGCTTTTAGTGTCATCTGGGCACTGAGCTGGTTCCCATGCAGGAATCAACACTCCATGATTGCCTCATCTGTATTCCTTTCTATTCTACTTGGTAGAGACATGTGTTCATCAGGGAATTGGCTCACATGATTATGGAAGCTGGCAAGTCCAAAATCTGAAGGGTGTGTCAACAGGCTACAGACCCAGTAGAGCTAGTGCTGTTGTTCTAACCTGGAAGCTGGCACGTCAGAGACCTAGGAGAGCAATGTTCCAGTTCCAGTCTGAAGGCAATCTCCTGTAGATCCAGAAACAGCCAATGTTGCAGATGAAGTATGAAATCAATTTCCTGAAGAATTCTTTCTTGCTCTGTGAAAGCTGATCTTTTTGTTTTAATCAGGCCTTCAAATATTTGGATGAGCCCCACCTACATTATGGAGGACATTATGCTTTACTCAAATTTCCATCCTAAATACTCTCATCCTAAATACCCTCTCAGGAACACCCAGAATAATGCTTGACCAAATATCTGGGCACCCCGTGGCCCAGTAATGTTGACACATAAAATTATACATTACACTAGGGTTATGTGAGGACAGAACTGTTTCAAAATAATTGCCTGCAAAGATCTGTGACTTTAGATTGTGATTAACCTCTGTTTACTCCACTCTAAAACATGATAACCAAACTAAACTCCCTCTTAAAGCTCATGTGAGTAATGTCCAGATCCCTTCAGTAGCTAAAGCTAAAAGCTTAAAGAAAGGAGAATGGATTTTTTTAACTTGAAAAAATAACAATCAATCTTATTTATGGAAATGTAGAGCTGAAATAAGCCTGATGAGGCAAAGACTTAATGTAATACAGAGCTCTAAATTTTGCTCCTTTAGCAGCTTTCCACATTGAACGGTAATTGCTAATCTGATTTTGCTAGTATTGCTATGAGTTGCCTGAGATACTTGATTTAGCTGTAAAGCATTTGCCTTGTTCTCTGGTACACTTCCCCTGTGACTCTCTGTGGGTTTTTGTCAACTGCAGGATTAAACCATTTGAGCTCAGTTTACACAATTTTGCCAACATCAACACATTCCTTTTACTGCTTTCTCCATTTTTGCATTTGTGAAACTGAGGTATTTGCATGCATTCTATTTTTTTTTCACGGTAGGAGAGCCAGGGTAGAGGCTTTTATTGAGAGATACAGTGAGAGGAAAGAGCTCCTGGCTCATCCCTGGAGGGGACAAGAGAGCCCCTGCATGCATTCTCATAAAGCTATTATTTAATGATTGCATAGATATATGTAACTTGTAAGAATACATTTGTGATATATTTTATTAAAGAGTGATGTACTGAAAACATTATAAACATATGCAATCTTGTTCTTAGAAATAGAATTTTAACCACATTTTTAAACTAAATTTTTTCTTAGGGGAGATATCCATTCTTTGTTTAGACATAAGATCTTCAGTGTCTTTTGCCTAGTAAAACCTTTTATACCTGTAATTCTATTGTAAGCACTGAGTAAAATTTTGTTACAAATTAAAATTTGTTTAGTCATTGAATAAAATTAAATGTACTGAAATTTCAAATTTTATCCTTTGACACTAAAAGTGATTTTATGATATATTTTTGGTATTTTAATTACAAAACCAACTTGGAGAGTATCTAAATGGATTTTACCTTATGTAGGCTCCCCTATATAACATATTCTTCGTTAACAACATTTTGATATAATAGTTAAGTGCTTCATTAACCAGTCTTTATCTAAGTGTAGGGCACTGAAAACATCTGATAACATAGTGAAAATATAATGCAAATTGGCTGCACAGTGAGGTTGAAAAATCTTGCAAAAGATACAAAAATCATGAAAGTTATGTTGGGAAACCACAGAATCTTATTGTGAAACTATTGACAAATAAGAACAAATGAGGTTCTGGCTGACTTGGAGAGAACTCTACAAGGATATAATACAATGGTTCCTGCAAAAAATGTGTTTCAACTTCACAGGATTAGGAGAGCTCCTTGGGAAAATTGATGTACCATCAAACATTTTAACAAGAATGTGTTCCTTCTGATATTCTTTGTCTGCAAGTGAAATGAAGGTGAAAGGTGAAACATACTGGGTTGGGTTATCAGACAATTTTGTAAGAAAAATTATACAAAAATCAAAAGCCTAATTTTGTCAAAGGAAACATTGTTATTTTTGTGAATGAAATTTTGTTTCATTTTCTAAAAATTCATTTTAATAGAATTTTTATTTAATTTGCTGTCATTCTGACACATTCTGATTTTCAACCATAAGTATAGGGTATATAAGAGAAAAGAGAAGGTTGAAATAGTACTTCCACATTCCCTCAAATGAGATTATCAATTACAACCCATTTCTTGTGTCTGAAAAGGTTAATTAGATCTAACACTTTTCACTGTCATAAATGAAGAAAATAGAGACACTATCACAAGCCAGATATTGCTATCAAAAGAGGACATTCTAAACTTTGGATTTGTTGTGCTTTGGAACTTTTAGAACCAGATCTTGGATATAATTTCAACGGATATCCCTCTGTATCATCCACTGAAGATGTCTCTTTAAAAATGCTGGCCATGTATGCTTAAATTATTTCAAAAAGACATGTTGCAAAGTGGAAAATATCACGATCTTAATTTTTTCTGATGTTTTTAAGTGTGTTTATATAAGATACTTAAAAATGACTAGAGTAGAAATACAGTTGTCTCTGATATTAGTTAACTTTGGTGGAGCTATAAGTTTTTAAATTATGCTATGTTTCTCTGTATTTTCATAATATTCTACAATGGCCTTATATTTATTTTAGTGATCTGACTAGAAATGTCTCATTGAGGAAACTACGAGGACAGAACTAGAAGGACACAGACCCACACACACACAAAAAATGACTATTTCCCTTTCTTTCCTTCCCCTCTACTTAGATGTGGGAAACCTCATTTAAAAAGCTCTGATTTATAGAAGGAGTATTGTATTAGCAATGCTCTTTTTAGTTGATGGTTGAAAAGGAGACATAACAAAGTTTTGTATGTAATAACATGAAAATTTTATAAATGAGTACAGTGACATAGGATATAAGAAAAACCTGGTCTTAAACAGCCCTTTTATGATAATCATGTTACATGATGGGATTCTAGTTCTTGCATTTTACAGATTGTTAGGGTATTCTTGCATATCCCATGGTGACTAAATTTAGCTCATAAGCATAATGGAATTATTATCATACATGTTTTATTGTGAGATTCCACTAGATAATGCTATAGTTAGTGGATCAGCAATGTACCTGTGAACATTGATGAGTACTCACAGCTTTTTGACTTCCCACTAAATTCTGCATGGAGTTGGATTTTTTAATTGGATACAAAGAAGTAGACAATTCCAGTAAAATAATTTATAAAAGGAATAACCTAATATTGATGCCAGGGTTATTGTTTGCAGAGTCAAAGAATGAACTTAGCAAACACCAAAGGCAGGAGAGCCAGGATAGAGGCTTTTATTCAGAAATAAAGTGAGAGGAAAGAGCTCCTGGCTCATGCCAGGGGAGGACAAGAGAGCCCAGGGTGGTGTGTTGTATAGGGGATTTATAGGCAGTTAAGGATTTTTGGGAACTGATGAAGGGCTTAGGGTGTAGACTTGTTAAAGTGGCCTTAGGATGTTTGTCCTTGATGAGATATTAAATCCCTTTTAGCATACTAAAGTGAATCTTACACAAGATTACAAACAATTATCATAATAAAAACATGGGCTACATTCTTTTATCTCGGGAGTATCAACTGATCTCACTGAAGAATGACTCTAGGGATTAATGTTTAACACAGAGTTTTGGTAGGGGGTTTCCCTGCATGTGGTTACATTGCTCTGACTGTAAATATCTTGCCTTTCTTTTTACTGAGGCCCTCATGCTATTCTGTCTAGGCCTATGGTCCCTGTCTCATTCCCCCCTCTACAGATAGAGACCCTAGCTGCTGCTAGGGAAAGGGGTCGATGACTGCTCTGACTTCTTCATGCTGAGAGGGGGCACAGTAAAGGGTGCAGTTAGGTCTCCATCAGTGGTCAGTTGAGGGGGCCTCAGAACATGGGCACTTCCACTCCAGGTTCCATTTCTATTACTATTTGTAGGTTTATGGCTTCTAGGCAAGATAGAATAAATCGTTTTATTAGGTTAAGTAGCAACATCTGGAGTTGGATTTTCCATTCTGGAAGGATGAACTTGACGAGATTAAGAATGCATGGTTGAATATGAGAACTAGAAATAGTAAAACTTTAATTGAAATGATGGGAGAAAACTAACACATCTGGAGAATCATAGCCAGATATTTTGGGAAAACTAGAATTCTGGATCTAGTCTATGTCCCAATGACTAGTATTAGGATTTAGTATAGATAAGTCAGCATTATTGAAACAATACTTTTCTCTAAAATCACCCTCATTTTTATTAGAAGTAAACAGATCAAGAAAAAAATTAACACTTGGCTTAATTATTTGTGTAAGTGCAGCAAGAAGGGCAATTGATTACATAGGCTCTTTTAAATGTGCTCTGCTGGAACTTTTTATAAGGAACTTCAGATCGGACTTTTAAAGGCCTCTCAAGCCAGAAAGCCAAGCCAGAATTGCCATCAGGTTTTGCATGCAGTACCTGTAGATTTGGGTGAATTCCTCTCTTCTTGAGGACCCCAAGACATTCTGAGGTTCCTGCACCTGCCAGAAAGTGACCTTCCTTACTCACCTGGTAGGCTGCTGGGAACTCTGTAAGCAAGGTACCAGGCCAGTTCTTCCAAGGGGCTTTGTTGGCTCTATAAAGTCAACCTTAGCTCCTTAAAGCTGTTCATAACAGAGTTTATGCACATGTCTTTCAGGTATGACATTCCAGTCAAAGCCTTGGTAATATAACCTGTGTTTTTAATTGGTCCTCTTACAAGGAAAGCAGATTCTTATTGAACTTACCCAAATAAACATACTGCCATGAAATATAAAAACAGTCACTGAGAGTTTTCAAATTCTGGAGGGATCAGGTAGAGAGGAAGATAAATGTTTCACTTCTGTTTATAAAGATATTGTTATTTACTAAACTGTTGTCAGCTTAAAAGAAAAAGCTTAAAACACTTTATCAGCAACATTTGAAACAAAAAGCCACAAAATCGTCTTCCTTAGTTTACTTAATCCTATGTAACCAATACCTGTTCTGCTGAAATCTAGTTCTTTACTAGTTTAGTAGTAATATAAACAGTGACTATAAATGACAAAAGACTTACAAATGACAGTGGCTAAAGATCTGATGAGAGCTTCCTATAAGACAGTTGAGATTAAGAAATTTGGATATTTCTGTAACACAAAACATTTAGTAATAAAGTTTTACATCATTCCCTTTGACAGTGCTTTCCAGGTAATTAAGTAGGTAATTATATATCAGATAAATAATCTGAATTAGCCACATATTTCCCCTAATGAGGAGAAAATTCCTCTGACATGTTCCAGGGGCCCTCTGGAAAATATCAGAGTTAACTAGAGGAAAAAGCACTTTTTTGAATTTGATTCTGGGAAGTTGTCAGAAGAAGGTTTCTTTGGCACTTGCTTAAATAGGATTATAGGTTGCCATGAAGCAATACTTATCTATTTAAACAGAATGACAACAAAATACTTCAAAGGCAAATACAGAAGATTACAGTTGTTAGCAAAGTTTAGCTTTTAGTCCTTTTAATTTTAAGAACTCATTTTCTTAAATACTCAGACAACTCATTGAGACTTTAAGCATGAGAAACTGCTTTGATAAAAGAGTTAAAGAACCCTTTGGAATCTTTTAACATTAATAGCAGACAAATAGTTTAAGAAAACTTTGTCTTTTTAACTGAAAATAAAATTCTAATTTTGCTGTGTACTTGATATCGAGACTCATTTGCTTTAATTTTCCATAGCATGACCATATCAATTCTTCCACAGTTTCTACAATTTTTTACATTTAGAGTTCTTCCTCTTTAAATAAACAGCTATGCATTAGAACAGTTACCTTTTACTTTCAATAAAATGAATTTCTATTCCTTATACCTTCTCTTACTAAAACACACATCTTTTCTACCATGCAGATGTTTTCTTTATTACTTTAAGTAGTTTTAATTAGAACTTAAAACCATTAGGAACTTTAATTTTCAGTGAACACTGAGAACTAGGCTATTGTAAAATATTACCCTAGCATTCTTTAGACTGATAAATTTATGAACACATTTTAATTTCTGGAACCATGTGCTTTACAGCACAATCTCTCACTAAGCACAAAGTATGTCTACTTAACATAGCAAAACTTTAAGGTTTTAGGTTACTACAAAAATTTTCAGGCCAATTGTAGGTATACACACTGTAACACACAATTATTAAGGTGTTCACTTGCTACACTTAGTTTACTCATTCCTAACAACAATTCTAGATTACTCACAAACCTTTACTGAACATTAGACAAAGTCAAGCCTCTAAGCATTTTGTTATTGAAAGATTTAACAGATAACATCAACTTAAATGACTTTAGGTAAACTTAGGCAGCTGATAACCATAAGGACATGTATGTTTCAGTTCAACTTAAATTAGCGTTAATGCTTAATATCTTTTATTAGAATTTTCTGGAAGTTTTAGAATGCCCAATTTTCACAAGTGCTAGTCTTTAAATCAATTTTATTAATACCATCTGGAGGTAGAAAAATATTTTTCATTTACACGCTTAGACACACAAACATACATATTGAGACATAATGACTACAGTTAGCAACACTTTTCGTAAAAGAACATATACACAGACAGATAAACTGATACAAAGATTTGAGTTACTGATATCCAATTGCCCTCTTTGATTTTAGTTTATTTGACTAAAAGTATCTCAGTTTTTAAGAATACACTCTAAAGGCAAGCAGTTTACATAACTGGGTTAAGGTTTAGATGGCCCCAGACTAACAGGGCTGATGAAGGCTCTGAACTGATAGGGACTGTGTGTCTCCAGGGGGCTGGAATGAAATGCAAGGACAATTCTAATATGAGTCACTTAAAGCCAGTCTGTATTGCAGAAGATAAATTTCTTCTGCTTCAGGGAGTTTAGTTTTAAAACCTCCCAATTTTTGAAGATAATGAACACAATAAGTAGAATAGTTTTTCACCAAAAAAATTTAGAAAACTAGTCTCATATTGTACTAGTCCATGGGACTTGTGACTGTTTTCCTTCCTGTGGCAAAATCTATTTAGCTGCATAACCTTATAATATTGTATACTTCTCTCAGGGGCAAAGCCTCTCAGAGTTTGTATTGAGGCCAAGCTTGTGTGCTGAAGATAAAACATTTCTTTATCAGGGTCTGGGGATCAAATTGCTCCCAGTTCTTCAGAATGCATGCCAAAGGGTGCCTGGCTTTAAAGGAAGCTCCCATCTGGAAGAGAGAGAAAGACAGGTGTACAACACCTGGTGAGCCTTTTCTCTGTGTGAGGGCATCCCCTCACCTTGGACCCTGGGTAACAGTGGCCAATTACCTCCTCTGCCAGGCCTACTGAATTAAACCACTCTTTACCTGCATGGCCTGTACCTTGCCTTTATTTCCCTCTTGTCTTCCCACTAAGCAAGAGTTGCTTCAGAGCCCTGGATCTAGTGGGAACCTCACAAGTATGCTCTTACTTTATGCCTTCTGGGAGTCCTGATCCAGGCCCTAGTTTCTCTGCATGGGCCTTAGCATAGTACACTCAGGATCATTCTTTGAGAGCCCTCTGCCTGTCCAACAAGTGCAGGGACTGTATGACCTTTGGCCGCCAGAGCCTTGGTCAGAGTCATAAGCCTGTTTCGCTTCCCTGGGGCCACAGAAAAGGAAATGCCTAGCCCCAGGATGACTGCCTCTAAGATAGGGAGGTCAATAGAACAGAGCCATTTACATATTGGTCTCAGGTTTCAGCTTGATTACTTTACAGATTTCATTTACATTACACAGGAGAAAGTGGTGCAGGCCTAAGAGGACTTCTTTGAATGAGGAGCAGGGGAACTTTTCCCAAGGCCAGAGATAAAATTCAGAGGCTGCCAGGGACATTTATGGGGGGAAGGTCTATACTCTTAAACACCAGTTTCTGCCACTTACTGGGAATTAGTCTGCTAGTTACCCACTGTACGAAATCTGATTTGTGAGACAAGAGGTCAGGGGTCATCTGCAACTCTCGCATACGCAGCAGCCTAGTGGGAGGTTCACTCAGTGCCATCAGATGGATCAGCCAGAGCCGAGATCCAAGGACCACTGTCTACTAGTCTAGTCTGCCCTTGGAGTCTGCATATTAGGATAGGAAAGAAGGACGTCAGCTCAGCCACTCCCTGACATTCCCGTCCATCTGGAAGTGGGGGATCAAGGAGCAGCAGACACCGGGAAACCTCTCATGCAAGACTTAAGACTGGTAGCTGATGTCAGTCGTCTTTTAAGTGACTAACGGGTGCCCAGACACATTTTTATGAGATAAAAAGTACAGTAGTAAGTCAGGAATAAGAGTGAAGCATAGATCTCCTACCTTACAGTGGTGAGCATAGGGTTCTGTGAAATTGATGAAGTTAGAAGAGAGTGAGGAACACCCCCTGCCTCACTCAAGAGGCCAGGGTGGCCTGAAGAAGCAGGCTGGAAGTCAGAGACAGAGAAAGAGAGACACTCTTCATGGATACCCAGTTGGTCTGTCAGGGTCTGATTCCAGACACGCAGACCTTTGAGAAGCTGCTGGAGTGTAGCCTCAGCCTAGACTCTCACAGTTGCCCACAGCTTTCCTCAGTCCGTCGCATCCAAGGAGATGCCTCTGAAAGGGAATCCTGGACTCCACTCAGGTGACTTTTGCAAAGGAGAAGGGGGATCCCCTGAGGGAGATGCAGGGGAACCTGTCACTCAAGACTTTGAGATTGGCAGCCAAGCTAGTCCCATTTAAGTGGCTGACAAGAGCCTGATTTTGTGTGCCAGAGACAGCTTCCTTCTATAAGGACAGTGAAAGAAAAAGCAGGCTTGGATGCTGATAGGCACCTCCAAAGTTATCCCAGACAAGCCCCCAAAGATGTTGCCGGGGTTCTTGTTTGTGGAGTCAAAGAATGAACTTGGCAAACACTCAAGGTAGGAGAGCCAGGGTAGAGGCTTTTATTCAGAAATAAAGTGAGAGGAAAGAGGTCCTGGCTCATGCCAGGAGGGGACAAAAGAGTCCAGGGTGGTGTGTTGTCTAGGGGATTTATAGGCAGTTAAGGATTTTTGGGAACTGATGAAGGACTTAGGGTATGGACTTGTTAAAGTGGCCTTAGGATGTTTGTCCTTGATGAGATATTAAATCCCTTTTAGCATACTAAAGTGAATCTTACACATGATTACAAACAATTAGCATAATAAAAACATGGGCTACTTTCCTTTATCTGGGGAGTATCAACTGATCTCACTGAAGAATGACTCTAGGGCTTAACGTTTAATACAGAGTTTTGGTAGGGGGTTTCCTTGCATGTGGTTACATCGTTCTGACTCTAAAATATCTTGCCTTGCTTTTTCTGGAGGCCCTCATGCTATTCTGTCTAGGCCTATGGTCCCTGTCTCAATTTTCAGGATGCTATTTCTGTAAGTTTCACTACATCAGTCTGATTTGGTTTTGTGTATGTACTCTTCTTTCTCATTGCAATGTTAAGTTATTCATCTGGTACCTAATACCACTGCATTAAATCATAAAAAAGCACAAAGCTCTTACACTTTGGAACACCTAACTTTAAAATAAAATATGAAAAATTCCTCCTTTCCCAGATTAAAGAATATGTTCTGTAAATATGAGAGTAGGAGCATTAAGGCAGACAGAAGTAGGAATGAACTATTTCAGAAAGGAGCTGCTACTTGATGGATGAATGGGATTTGGATGAGAGTATGGGGAAGAGTGAAAGAGATACTAAAAGGGAACAAAGCCATGTCAAAAAAGAAGTTGGTGGAACAGGAGATATTTGGCCTAGATGAGAGATTATTCAGGAAGGGCACAATATTTGTCTTAAAATATTTTGAGATCTGTCATACAGAAGAGAGAGCAGACATGTTCTCC
>JAVSCE010014766.1:0-26364 GCA_032199065.1 Smutsia gigantea
TGTTGGAAAAACTGGACAGCTACATGTAAGACAATGAAACTGGACTACTGTCTAACCCCATACACAAAGGTAAACTCAAGGTGGATTAAAGACCTGAATGTAAGTCATGAAACTATAAAACTCTTAGAAAAAAATATAGGCAAAAAGCTATTGGACATAAACATGAGCGACTTCTTCATGAACATATCTCCCCGAGCAAGGGAAACAAAAGCAAAAATGAACAAGTGGGACTATATGAAGCTGAAAAGCTTCTGTACAGCAAAGGACACCATCAGTAGAACAAAATGACTTCCTACACTATGGGAGAATATATTCATAAATGACGTATCCGATAAGGGGTTGACATCCAAAATATATAAAGAACTCATGCACCTCAACAAACAAAGCAAATAATCCAACTGAAAAATGGGCAGAGAAGCTGAACAGACACTTCAAGAAGAAATTCAGATGGCCAACAGACACATGAAAGATGCTCCACATCACTAATCATCAGAGGAAATGCAAATTAAAACCACAACGAGATATCACCTCACACCAGTTAGGATGGCCGCCATCCAGAAGACAAACAACAAATGTTGGCGAGGATGTGGAAAAAAGGGAACCCTCCTACACTGCTGGTGGGACTGCAAATTAGTTTCAACCATTGTGGAAAGCAGTATGGAGGTTCCTCAAAAAACTCAAAATAGAAATACCATTTGACCCAGGAATTCCACTCCTAGAATTTACCCTAAGAATGCAGCAGCCCAATTTGAAAAGGACAGATGCACCCCTATGTTTATTGCAGCACTATTTACAATAGCCAAGAAATGGAAGTAACCTAAGTGTCCATCAGTAGATGAATGGATAAAGAAGATGTGGTACATATACACAATGGAATATTATTCAACCATAAGAAGAAAACAAATCCTACCATTTGCAACAACATGGATGGAGCTAGAGGGTATTATGCTCAGTGAAATAAGCCAAGCCGAAAAGACAAGTATCAAATGATTTCACTCATATGTGGAGTATAAGAACAAAGAAAAAAACTGAAGGAACAAAACAGCAGCAGACTCACAGAACCCAAGAACGGACTAATAGTTACCAAAGGGAAAGGGACTGGGGAAAATGGGTGGGAAGGGAGGGATGAGAGGGAAAAAGGGGCATTACGATTAGCAGATATAATGTTGCGGGGGCACAGGGAGGGCAGTACGTAATGGGGTTGCTGGGGGGGACCTGATGAAGGGGTAGTTTAATAACGGTAATATTGCACATGTAATTGTAGATTAATGATAATAAAATAAATTATATTAAAAAAACACAAAAATAATAATAATAAAATAAAATTCGTATGGAACCACAAAAGACTCTGAATAGCCAAAGCAATCTTGAGAAGGAAGAATAAAACAGGGGGAATCACGCTCCCAGTCTTCAAGCTCTACTACAAACCTTCAGTAATCAAGACAATTTGGTTTTGGCACAAGAACAGACCCACAGACCAGTGGAACAGAATAGAAAATCCAAACATTAACCCAAACATGTATGGTCAATTAATATATGATAAAGGAACCTTGGATATACAATGGGGAGATGACAGCCTCTTCAGCAGCTTGTGTTGGCAAAACTGGACAGCTATATGTAAGAGAATGAAACTGGACTACTGTCTAACCCCATACAGAAAAGTAAACTCAAAATGGATCAAAGACCTGAATTTAAGTCATGAAACCATAAAACTCTTAGAAAAAAATATGGGCAAATTTTCTTGGACATAAACGTGAGCGACTTCATGAACATATCTCCCAGGGCAAAGGAAACAAAAGCAAAAATGAACAAGTGGGACTATATCAAGCTGAAAAGCTTCTGTTCAGCAAAGGACACCGTCAGTAGAACAAAAAGACATCTACAGTATGGGAGAATATATTCATAAATGACGTATCTGATAAGGGGTTGACATCCAAAATATATAAAGAACTCACACACATCAACAAACAGAAAACAAATAATCCAATTAAGAAATGGGCAGAGGACATGAATAGACACTTCTCTAAAGAAGAAATTCAGATGGCCAACAGGCACATGAAAAGATGCTCCACATCGCTAATCATCAGAGAAATGCAGATTAAAACCACAATGAGATATCACCTCACACCAGTGAGGATGGCCAACATCCAAAACACAAACAACAACAAATGTTGGCGAGGATGTGGAGAAAAGGGAACCCTCCTACACTGCTGGTGGGACTGCAAATTAGTTCAACCATTGTGGAAAGCAGTACGGAGGTTCCTCAAAAAACTCAAAATAGAAATACCATTTGACCCAGGAATTCCACTCCTAGGAATTTACCCAAAGAATGCAGCAGCCCAGTTTGAAAGACATATGCACCCCTATGTTTATCACAGCACTATTTACAATAGCCAAGAAATGGAAGCAACCTAAGTGTCCATCAGTACATGAATGGATAAAGAAGATGTGATACATATACATAATGGAATATTATTCACCCATAAGAAGAAAACAAATCCTACCATTTGCAACAACATGGATGGAGCTAGAGGGTATTATGCTCAGCGAAATAAGCCAAGCCAAAAAAGCCAAGTATCATATGATTTCACTCATATGAGGAGCATAAGAGCAAAGAAAAAAACTGAAGGAACAAAACAGCAGCAGACTCACAGAACCCAAGAATGAACTAATAGTTACCAGAGTGAAAGGGACTGGGGAGGATGGATGGGAAGGGAAGGACAAGGGGGGAAAAGGGGCATTACGAATAGCAGACGTAATGTTGGGGGGGCTCGGGGAGGGCTGTACAACTCAGAGAAGACAAGTAGTGATTCTATAGCATCTCAGTACGCTGATGGACAGTGACTGTAATGGGGTTGGTGGGGGGACCTGATGAAGTGGGGAGTTTAGTAACCATTATGTTGCACATGTAATTATAGATTAATGCTACCAAAATAAAAATTTTTTTAATGTTTGAACAAAAAAAAATCTCTTGAATATAAGCATAAGCAATTTTTTTGTGGACACATCTCGAGTAAGGGAAACAAAATAAAAAATGAACAAGTGGGACTACGTCAAACTAAAAAGCTTCGGTAATGGCAAAGGACACCATCAGAACAAAAAGGCATCCTACAGTATGGAAGAATATATCTGTAAATTATTTATCCAGTAAGGAGTTAATATCCAAAATATATAAAGAGCTCACATGCCTCAACACCAAAGAAAAACAAATAACCCAATTAGGAAATGGGTGGAGGACCTGACAGACATTTCTCCAGAGAAATTCAGATGGCCAACAGGCACATGAAAAGACGCTTCACATCGCTAATCATCAGGGAAATGCTAATCAAAACCACAACGAGATACCACCTCACACCAGTTACAATGACCGCTATCGAAGACAAGAAAAAGAAGCGTTAGCGAGGATATGAAGAAAAGGGAACCCTCCTACACCATTGGGAGTGTTAATTGGTGCAGCTTCTGTGGGAAGCAGTATGGAGGTTCCTCAAAAAACTAAAAATAGGAATACCATTAGACTCAGTAATTCCACTTCTAGGAATTTACCCATAGAAAACAAAATCCCTGATCCAGAAAGAAATATGCACCCCTGTTTATCGCTGCACTATTTACAATAGCCAAGAAATGGAAGCAACTTAAGTGCCCATCAGTAGATGAATGGATAAAGAAGAGGTGGTATATATACACAATGGAATATTATTCAGCCATAAGAAGAAAACAAATCCTACCATTTACAACAACATGGATGGAGCTGGAGGGTATTATGCTCAGTGAAATAAGCCAGGCAGAGAAAGACAAATACCCTCTGATTTCACTTATTTGTGGAATGGAAAAACAAAGCAAAACAGAAGGAACAAAACAGCAGTGGACTCACAGACACTGAGAAGGGACTAGTGGTTATCATGGGGGAGGAGTTGGGGGGGGGAGAGTGAGGGGGATAAAGGGGCCCAAAAGTTCCCAGTCACAATGTAAGCTGGTCACGGGCTTAGCAGTACAGCATGGAGAATATAGTCAATGATTTGGTAACATCTTTCTGTGTTGACAGACTACACTAGAGGGGGTGAGGATTTAATAGTATGGGTAACTGTGGAGCCCCTGTGTTGTATATTTGAAACCAATATTATAAGATTTTATATCAATACTTCAATCCATAACATTATTCACTTGAAGATAGGCCGCAATGTTGACAAGAACGTGATGAAAGGTATCTTCAATTTCTAGGGGAACCATACTCCTTCGGGGTGTTACCATCCTCTCACCCCCACCCTCTCAGCTTTCCCAGGGAGTTATTGACACATAAAAGCTGGATATATATTTTTTTAATAAAAATAAATTATCTTGCTCAATAATGGCAAAACCAGAGGAAGCTAAGGGAATATTCTGGGAGAAGGAAAAATGTGCTTATGACTGTTCATCAACCCACTAAGGCTAAAATGCATCTCCCCTAGAGGAGGGGAATATCTGGTCCCAGGATGTATGTTACCTATTGCTCTGTAACGAATTACTCCAAAAGTTAGTGGCTTAAAATAAAACACATTTATTATTTCACCATTTCCGGGAGTCAGGAATCCAGGTGCAGTTTAGCTGGGTCCTTAGTTGGAATTAAAAGGCTGCAATCAAAGTGTTAGCCTAAGCTGTGGTCTCATCTGAAGTCTTGACTGTGGATGTATCTACTTTCAATGTTGCTCATGTCATTGGCAGAACTAAGTTCCTTGCAGCAGTTGGCTATTGACCAGAAGCCACCCTCAGTTCCTTGCTACAAGGCATCTTCTACATAGTAGCTTCATTAAAAGGTGCAAGTGAGAAGGCAAAAGAGAATCCAGCTAGATGAAAGCCAGTCTTTTGAAACCTAACCATGAAAGTGACATTCCATCACTTTTGCCATAATCTCTTCATTATTAGGAAATCACTAAGTCTAGCTCACATTCAAAGGGAGGATACACAAGTGTGTGAATACCAGGAGGTAGAGAATCATTTGAGGCTACCTTTGAAAGCTTCCCACCATACAAAACTAGTATAAAACTAGAAATAGATGCTCTTCTTAGATTCCAAGAACCTGCTTCATCGGCACATTTGTCTTCAAGGTGAAAGGAACAAAAGAGGCCTAAGCTTTCAGTACTAATGCCACTTATACCAATGAAAATAGGTTATTCCTACAAAATTTTAAAACAGGCCTACTCATGGAGTCCTTGCTGAAATAAGTTCTATCCTTCCCCAAAATAGGCTAGGGTCAACTATAGTGAAAATCTATCAAGGCAAGAAAACGTTCCTTGCTAAGAAAATGTTGAAGAGAATGTTTTTTTAGCAGCCGGGGTGGCCTCACGTGGCCCATTTCATGCATTCTCATGCTGTGACGATTCCACAAGGCCTTGAACCTATAGAACCGTCAGGGACTCGTGACCAGAATGTTCAGTAACACTTTTCACTATGCTTAGCTTCTACACTTTCAAACTGGCAGCCTTCTGTATGATTCGTAAGCCAGAAGGAGTCTTGCAGTGTAGCTCACTTCCTGGCCATATATTCAGAAGATTATTCATTTCCACTTCAGTAACCTTTTCTATTCCGTTCTCTCACTTAGGCATTGGTGTGTATATAGATAAACATTACATATATATATATATATATGTGATTCTTTTTTTCTCCTTAAAATTTTGAAATACAACACAAAGTATGCATGAAACATAGGTATACTAGAGTGAATAATTACAAACTGATGCATCGTGGAGAGGCAGACCACTTTCCAGTCACGTAAGATGAAGAAGTTCTAGAGACCTGCTGGACAACTGTGCTTTTGGTTAACAATACTGTATGCTTAAAAATGTAGGAGGGTAGATCTCATGTTATGTTTCTATAACAATAATAATAAGAAGAATGAATCAGAAAGGCCATGCCAGTCCTTGATTTAGAAAGTAAATCTTTAAAAAATAGAAAAGAAATAGAGACTTCCGGGAAGATGGCGGTGTGAGCAGGGCGGCAGAAATCTCCTCCCAACACTATATTTATCTACGAAAACACAGCAAATACATCTATTCCTAAAAGAGAGATGAGAATACACAGGAAAGCGCACAGCGTGCAGCTACAGCCGAGAGGACTCGGCACCCCAAGAGGCAGTATTAAAGAGCACAGCTGACATACGTGGCAACTATCAGTGACCAATTCTATAGCCATGAAAAGACAAAGGAATATGGTTCAGACCAAAATCAACCAGACAACCCCAGAGAGGGAGTCTGAAGGGATGGAAATGCACAGTCTTCCTGAAAAAGAATTCAGAATAAAAGTCATAACCATGCTGATGGACCTACAGAGAAATGTGCAAGAGCTGAGGGAGGAAGTGAGGGAACTGAGGAAAGACAATACAGAAATCAGACAAGCGACCGACGGGCTTAACAGCAGAATGGATGAGATGAAAGAGACTGTTAATAGAATAGAAAACAGAGAACAGGAGTACAGAGCAGCTGAGGCAGAGAGAGATAAAAGGATTTCTAGGAATGAAAGAATATCAAGAGAACTGTGTGACCAATCCAAACGGAACAATATTCGCATTATAGGAGTACCAGAGGAAGAAGAGAGAGAAAAAGGGATAGAAAGTGTCTTTGAAGAAATAATTGCTGAAAACTTTCCCTCGCTGGGGAAGGAAGTAGTCTCGCAGACCACCGAAGCTCATAGATCTCCCAACACAAGGAACCCAAGGAAGACAACACCAAGACACATAATAATTAAGATGGCAAAGACCAAAGATAAAGACAGGGTATTAAAGGCAGCTAGAGAGAGAAAAAAGATCACCTACAAAGGAAAACCCATCAGACTATCATCAGACTTCTCAACAGAAATCTTACAGGCCAGAAGAGAATGGCATGATATATTTAACGTTATGAAACAGAAGGGCCTCGAAGCAAGAATATTGTATCCAGCACGATTATCATTTAAATATGATGGAGGGATTAAACAATTTCCAGACAAATGAAAGTTGAGAGAGTTTGCCTCTCATAAACCACCACTACAGGATATCTTAAATGGACTGCTCTAGATGGAAGCACACCTAAGGCTAAAAAGATGTCACCAGAGAAAATAAAATCATAGAAAAGAAAGCAGACTATCCAAATACTAACTAAAGGCAAAGAATAAAACACCTATTATAGAAAGAATGGAGGAGGAGGAATAAGAAGGGAGAGAAATAAAGACACATCAGACTGTGTTTACAATAACTTAACAAGAAAGTTAAGTTAGATTGTTAGATAGTAAAGAAGCAACCCTTGAACCCTTGGTAACCACGAATCTAAAGCCAGCAATGGCAATAATTACATATCTATCAATAATCACCCTAAATGTAAATGGACTGAATGCACCAATCAAAAGACACAGAGTAACAGAATGGATAAAAAAGCAAGACTCATCTATATGCTGCTTAGAAGAAACTCACCTCAAATCCAAAGATATACACAGACTAAAAGTGAAGGGATGGAAAAAGATATTTCATGCAAACAACAAAGAGAAAAAAGCAGGTGTTGCACTACTTGTATCAGACAAAATAGACTTCAAAACGAAGAAAGTAGCAAAAGATAAAGAAGGACATTACATAATGATAAAGGGGTCAGTCCAACAAGAAGATATAACCTTTATAAATATATATGCACCCAACACAGGAGCGCCAGCATATGTGAGACAAATACTAACAGAATTAAAGGAGGAAATAGACAGCAATGCATTCATCTTAGGAGACTTCAACACACCACTCACTCCAGAGGACAGATCAACCAGACAGAAAATAAGTAAAGACACAGAGGCACTGAACAACACACTAGAACAGATGGACCTAACAGACATCTACAGAACTCTACACCCAAAAGCAACAGGATACACATTCTTTTCAAGTGCACATGGAACATTTTCAAGAATAGACCACATACTAGGCCACAAAAGAACCTCAGTAATTTTAAAAATATTGAAATCCTAACAACCAACTTCTCAGATCACCAAGGTATAAAACTAGAAATAAATTTTAGAAAGAAATCAAAAAGGCTCACAAATACATGGAGACTTAACAACACTCTCCTAATTGATCAATCGGTTAACGACCAAATCAAAACAGAAATCAAAGAATATATGGAGACTAATGACAACAACAACACAAAGCCACAACTTCTATGGGACGCAGCAAAGGCAGTTCTAAGAGGAAAGTATATGCAATCCAGGCCTATTTAAAGAAGGAAGAACATTCCCAAATGAATAGTCAAAAGACACAATTACTGAAATTGGAAAAAGAAGAACAAATGAGGCCCAAAGTCACCAGAAGGAGGGACATAATAAAGATTAGAGAAGAAATAAACAAAATTGAGAAGAATAAAACAATAGAAAAAGTCAATAAAACCAAGAGCTGGTTCTTTGAAAAAATAAACAAAATAGATAAACCCCTAGCCAGACTCATTAAGAGAAAAAGAGAATCTACACACATAAGCACAATCAGAAATGAGAAAGGAAAGATCACGACGGACCCCACAGAAATACAAAGAATCATAAGAGAATATTATGAGAATCTATATGCTAACAAGCTGGAAAACATAGAAGAAATGAACAACTTCTTAGAAAAATACAACCATCCAAGACTGACCAAGCAAGAAACAGAAAAACTAAACAGACCAATCACCAGCGACGAAATCGAATTGGTAATGAAAAAACTACCCAAGAACAAAACCCCCAGGCCTGATGGATTCACCTCTGAATTCTACCAGACATATAGAGAAGAAATAACACCGATTCTCCTTAAAGTTTTCCAAAAAATAGAAGAGGAGGGAATACTTCCAAACTCATTCTATGAAGCCAGCATCACTCTAATACCAAAACCGGGCAAAGACCTCACCAAAAAAGAAAATTACAGACCAATATCCCTGATGAACGTAGATGCAAAAATACTCAACAAAATATTAGCAAACCGAATTCAAAAATACATCAAGAGGATCATACACCATGATCAAGTGGGATTCATCCCAGGGATGCAAGGATGGTACAACATTCGAAAATCCATCAACATCATCCACCACATCAACAAAAAGAAGAACAAAAACCACATGATCATCTCCATAGATGCTGAAAAAGCATTTGACAAAATTCAGCATCCATTCCTGATTAAAACTCTCAACAAAATGGGTATAGACGGCAAGTACCTCAACATCATAAAGGCTATATATTACAAACCCACAGCTAACATCATACTTAACGGCGAGACGCTGAAAGCTTTTCATCTACGATCGGGAACAAGACAGGGATGCCCACTCTCTCCACTGTTATTCAACATAGTACTGGAGGTCCTAGCCACAGCAATCAGACAAAACAGAGACATACAAGGCATCCAGATTGGTAAAGAAGAAGTCAAATTGTCACTATTTGCAGATGACATGTGCTGTACATATAAAACCCTAAAGACTCCATTCCAAAACTACTAGAACTAATATCTGAATTCAGCAAAGTTGCAGGATACAAAATTAACACACAGAAATCTGTTGCTTTCCTATACACTAACATGAACTAACAGAAAGAGAAATCAGAAAAACAATTCCATTCACAATTGCATCAAAAAGAATAAAATACCTAGGAATAAACCTAACGAAGGAAGTGAAAGACCTGTACTCTGAAAAACTACAAGACACTCCTAAGAGAAATTAAAGAGGACACTAACAAATGGAAATTCATCCCATGCTCTTGGCTAGGAAGAATAAATGTTGTCAAAATGGCTATACTACCAAAAGCAATCTACAGATTCAATGCAATCCCTATCAAACTACCAACAGCTTTCTCTAATGAACTGGAACAAATAATTCTAAAATTCATATGGAACCACAAAAGACCCCAAATAGGCAAATCAATCCTGAGAAGGAGGAATAAAACAGGGGGAATTACGCTCCCTGACTTCAAGCTCTACTACAAAGCCACAGTAATCAAGACAATTTGGTATTGGCACAAAAACAGACCCACAGACCAGTGGAACAGAATAGAAAATCCAAACATTAACCCAAACATATACAGTCAATTAATATTTGATAAAGGAGCCTTGGATATACAATGGGGAGATGACAGCCTCTTCAGCAGCTGGTGTTGGAAAAACTGGACAGCTACATGTAAGAGAATGAAACTGGACTGCTGTCTAGCCCCATACACAAAGGTAAACTCAAGGTGGATCAAAGACCTGAATGTAAGTCATGAAACCATAAAGCTCTTAGAAAAAAACATAGGCAAAAATTTCTTGGACATAAACATGAGCAACTTCTTCATGAACATATCTCCCCGGGCAAGGGAAAGAAAAGCAAAAATGAACAAGTGGGACTATATCAAGCTGAAAAGCTTCTGTACAGCAAAGGACACCATCAGTAGAACAAAAAGACATCCTACAGTGTGGAACAATGTATTCATAAAAAACGTATCTGATAAAGGGTTGACACCCAAATTATATAAAGAACTCATGCACCTTAACAAACAGAAAGCAAATAATCCAATTAAGAAATGGGCGGAGGACATGAATAGACACTTCTCCAAAGAAGAAATTCAGATGGCCAACAGGCACTTGAAAAGATGCTCCACATCGCAAATCATCAGAGAAATGCAGATTAAAACCACAATGAGATATCACCTCACACCAGTGAGGATGGCCAACATCCAAAACACAAACAACAACAAATGTTGGCGAGGATGTGGAGAAAAGGGAACCCTCCTACACTGCTGGTGGGACTGCAAATTAGTTCAACCATTGTGGAAAGCAGTACGGAGGTTCCTCAAAAAACTCAAAATAGAAATACCATTTGACCCAGGAATTGCACTCCTAGGAATTTACCCTAAGAAGGCAGCAGCCCAATTTGAAAAGGACAGATGCACCCCTATGTTTATGGCAGCACTATTTACAATAGCCAAGAAATGGAAGCAACCTAAGTGTCCATCAGTAGCTGAATGGATAAAGAAGAGTGGTACATATACACAATGGAATATTATTCAGCCATAAGAAGAAAACAAATCCTACCATTTGCAACAACATGGATGGAGCTAGAGGGTATTATGCTCAGTGAAATAAGCCAAGCCGAAAAAGACAAGTATCAAATGATTTCACTCATATGTGGAGTATAAGAACAAAGAAAAAATATTGAAGGAACAAAACAGCAGCAGACTCACAGAACCCAAGAACGGACTAATAGTTACCAAAGGGAAAGGGACTGGGGAAAATGGGTGGGAAGGGAGGGATGAGAGGGAAAAAGGGGCATTACAATTAGCAGATGTAATGTTGGGGGGGCACGGGGAGGGCAGTACACTCAGAGAAAACAAGTAGTGATTCTATAGCATCTCATTACGCTGATGGACAGTGACTGTAATGGGGTTGGTGGGGGGGACCTGATGAAGGGGTAGTTTAATAACTGTAATATTGCACATGTAATTGTGGATTAATGATAATAAAAAAAATTATATTAAAAAAAGAAATAGAATATGATTATTCTTTCCTAATCATTCAGGTAACCAGTGATAATTACTTACTTATTTTTCTTTATAATTTTTTTATTTTAGTATCATTAATGTACAATTACATGAGCAACATTGTGGTTACTACACTCCCCCCATCATCAAGTCCCCCCACCAACCCCACTACAGTCACTGTCAATCAGCATAGTGAGATGCTATAGAATCACTACTTGTCTTCTCTGACTTGTACAGCCCTCCCCGTGCCCCCCCGCAACAATACATCTACTATTCGTAATGCCCCTTTTTCCCTCTTATCCCTCCCTCCCCACCCACCCTCCCACAGCCCTCCTCTTTGGTAACTGCTAGTCCCTTCTTGGAGTCTGTGAGTCTGCTGCTGTTGTGTTCCTTCAGTTTTTGCTTTGTTCTTATACTCCACGTATGAGTGAAATCATTTGATACTTGTCTTTCTCGCCTGGCTTATTTCACTGAGCATAATACCCTCTAACTCCATCCATGTTGTTGCAAATGGTAGGATTTGTTTTCTTCTTATGGCTGAATAATATTCCATTGTGTATATGTACCACATCTTCTTTATCCATTCATCTACTGATGGACACTTAGGTTGCTTCCATTTCTTGGCTACTGTAAATAGTGCTGTGATAAACATAGCAGTGCATCTGTCTTTTTGAAACTGGGTTGCTGCATTCTTAGGGTAAATTCCTAGGAGTGGAATTCCTGGGTCAAATGGTATTTCTATTTTGAGTTTTTTGAGGAACCTCCATAATGCTTTCCACAATGGTTGATCTAATTTACATTTCCACCAGCAGTGTAGGAGGGTTCCCCTTTCTCCACATCCTTGCCAATATTTGTTGTTGTTTGTGTTTTGGATGTTGGCCATCCTTACTAGTGTAAGGTGATATCTCATTGTGGATTTAATTTGCATTTGTCTGATGATTATGGATGTGGAGCATCTTTTCATGTGCCTGTTGGCCATCTGAATTTCTTCTTTGGAGAACTGTCTATTCATGTCGTCTGCCCATTTCTTAATTGGATTATTTGAATTTGTTTGCTGATGTGCGTGAGTTCTTTATATATTTTGGATGTCAACCCCTTATCGGATATGTCATTTATGAATATATTCTCCCATACTGGAGGATGTCTTTTTGTTCTACTGATGGTGTCCTTTGCTCTACAGAAGTTTTCAGCTTGATATAGTCCCACTTGTTCCTTTTTGCTTTTCTTTCCCTTGCCCACGGAGATATGTTCATGAAGAAGTCGCTCATGTTTATGTCCAAGAGATGTTTGCACATATTTTTTCTAAGAGTTTTATGGTTTCATGACTTACATTCAGGTCCTTGATCCATTTTGAGTTTACTTTTCGGTATGGGGTTAGACAGTAGTCCAGTTTCATTCTCTTACATGTAGCTGTCCAGTTTTGCCAACACCAGCTGCTGAAGAGGCTGTCATCTCCCCATTGTATATCCAAGGCTCCTTTTTCATATATTAATTGACCATATATGTTTGGGTTAATGTTTGGATTTTCTATTCTATTCCACTGGTCTGTGGGTCTGTTTTTGTGCCAATACCAAATTGTCTTGATTACTGTGGCTTTGTAGTAGAGCTTGAAGTCAGGGAGCGTAATTCCCCATTTTACTCCTCCTTCTCAGGATTGCTTTGGCTATTCGGGGTCTTTTGTGGTTCCATATGAATTTTAGAATCATTTGTTCCAGTTCATTGAAGAAAGCTGTTGGTATTGTGATAGGGATTGCATTGAATCTGCAGGTTGCTTTAGGTAGTATAGCCATTTTGACAATATTTATTCTACCTAGCCAAGAGCACGGGATGAATTTTCATTTGTTAGTGTCCTCTTTAATTTCTCTTAGGAGTGTCTTGTTGTTTTCAGGGTATAGATCTTTCACTTCCTTCATTAGGTTTATTCCTAGGTATTATATTCTTTTTGATGCAGTTGTGAATGGAATTGTTTTCCTGATTTCTCTTTCTGTTAGCTCATCGTTGGTGTATAGGAGAGCAACCGATTTCTGTGTGTTAATTTTGTATCCTGCAACTTTGCTGAATTCAGATGTTAGTTCTTGTAGTTTTGGAGTGGAGTCTTTAGTGTTTTTTATTTACAGTATCATGTCATCTGCAAATAGTAACAATTTGACTTCTTCTTTACCAATCTGGATGCCTTGTTTGTCTTTCTTTTGTCTGATTTCCATGGCTAGGACCTCCAGTACTATGTTGAATAACAGTGGGGAGAGTGGGCATCCCTGTCTTATTCCTGATCTTAGATGAAAAGCTTTCAGTTTCTCGTTGTTAAGTATGATGTTGGTTGTGGGTTTGTCATATATGGCCTTTATCATGTTAAGGTACTTCCCCTCTGTACCCATTTTGTTGAGAGTTTTTATTATGAATGGATGTTGAATTTTGTCCAATGCTTTCTCAGAATCTATGGAGATGATCATGTGGTTTTTGTTCTTCTTTTTGTTGATGTGGTGGATGATGTTGATGGATTTTTGCATGTTTTACCATCCTTGCATCCCTGAGATGAATCCCACTTGATCATGGTGTCTGATCTTCTTGATGTATTTTTGAATTCAGTTTGCTAGTATTTTGTTGAGTGTTTTTTCATCTATGTTCATCAGGAATGTTGGTCTGTAATTTTCTTTTTTTGGTGAGGTCTTTGCCCGGTTTTGGTATTAGAGTGATGCTGGCTTCATAGAATGAATTTGGAAGTATTCCCTGCACTTCTACTTTTTGGAAAACTTTAAGGAAAATGGGTATTTTTTCTTCTCTATATGTCTGGTAAAATTCAGAGGTGAATCCATCTGGCCTGGCGCTTTTGTTCTTAGGTAGTTTTTTGATTACCAATTCAATTTCTTTGCTGGTAATTGGTCTGTTTAGGTTTTCTGTTTCTTGCTTGGTCAGTCTTGGAAGGTTGCATTTTTCTACGAAGTTGTCCATTTCTTCTAGGTTTTCCAGCTTGTTAGCATATAGATTCTCATAGTATTCTCTTATAATTCTTTGTATTTCTGTGGAGTCCATCGTGATTTTTCCTTTCTCATTTCTTATTCGGTTTATGTGTGTAGAGTCTCTTTTTCCCTTAGTAAGTCTGGCTAGGGGTTTATCTATTTTATTTTTTCAAAAAAACAGCTCTTGTTTTCATTGATTTTTTCTATTGTTTTATTCTTCTCAATTTTATTTATTTCTTCTCTAATCTTTATTATGTCTCTCCTTTTGGTGACTTTGGGCCTCATTTGTTCTTCTTTTTCCAATTTCAATAATTGTGTCTTTAGACTATTCATTTGGGATTGTTCTTCCTTCTTTAAATAGGCCTGTATTGCAATATACTTTCCTCTTAGAACTGCCTTTGCTGCGTCTCACAGAAGTTGCGGCTTTGTGTTGTTGTCATTTGTCTCCACATACTGTTTGATCTCTGTTTTAATTTGGTCATTGATCCATTGATTATTTAGGAGCATGTTATTAAGCCTCCATGTATTTGTGAGCCTTTTTGTTTTCTTTGTACAATTTATTTCTAGTTTTATACCTTTGTGATCTGAGAAGTTGGTTGGTAGAATTTCAATATTTTTGAATTTACTGTGGTTCTTTTTGTGGCCTAGTATGTGGTCTATTCTGGAAAATGTTCAATGTGCACTTGAGGAGAATGTGTATCCTGCTGCTTTTGGGTGTAGAGTTCTGTAGATGTCTGTTAGGTCCCTCTCTTCTAGTGTTTTGTTCAGTGCCTCTGTGTTTTTACTTATTTTCTGTCTGGTTTATCTGTCCTTTGGAGTGAGTGGTGTGTTGAAGTCTCCTAAAATGAATGCATTGCTTTCTATTTCCTCCTTTAAATCTGTTAGTATTTGTTTCACATATCTCGGCGCCCCTTTTTTGGGTACCTATATATTTAAAATGGTTATATCCTCTTGTTGGACTGACCCCTTTACCATTATATAATGTCCTTCTTTATCTCTTGCTACTTTCTTCGTTTTGAAGTCTATTTTGTCTGATACAAGTACTGCAACACCTGCTTTATTCTCCTTGTTGTTTGCATGAAATATATTTTTCCATCCCTTCACCTTGATATGCCATTACAAACACAATCTAAAGGTTCTTTTTTTTTCTTCCTCCTTTTTCTTCCTCCTCCATTCTTTATATATTAGGTATTCTGTACTCTTTGTCTATCCCTTGATTGACTTTGGAGATAGTTATTTTAATTTTTGCATTTGCTTTGTAATTAGCTGTTCTACTTCCTTTACTGTGGTTTTATTACCTCTGGTGACAGCTATTAAACCATAGGAACACTTCCATCTATAGTAGTCCCTCCAAAATACACTGTAGAGATGGTTTGTGGGACATAAATTCTCTCAGCTTTTGCTTCTCTGGGAATTGTTTAATCCCTCCTTCAAATTTAAATGATAATCTTGCCGGATAAAGTGTTCCTGGTTCAAGGCCCTTCTGCTTCATTGCATTAAATACATCATGCTACTCCCTTCTGGCTTGTAAGGTTTCTCTTGGGAAGTCTGATAGCCTGATGGGCTTTCCTTTGTATGTGATCTTATTTCTCTCTCTGGCTGCTTTTAATAGCCTGTCCTTATCCTTGATCTTTGCCATTTTAATTGCTGTATGTCTTGGTGTTGTCTTCCTAGGGTCCCTTGTGTTGGGAGATCTGTGCCCCTCCATGGCCTGAGAGACTATCTCCTTCCCCAGATAGGGGAAGTTTTCAGCAATTACCTCCTCAAAGACACTTTCTATCCCTTTTTCTCTCTCTTCTTCTTCTGGTACCCCTATAATGCGAATATTGTTCTCCTGGATTGGTCACACAGTTTTCTCAATATTCTTTCATTCTTAGACATACTTTTTTCTCTCTGTGCGTCAGCTTCTTTGTATTCCTCTTCTCTAGTTTCTATTTTATTTATCGTCTCCTCCACTGTGTCCAATCTGCTTTTAATACCCTCCACTGTGCTCTTCTACGATTGGATCTCCAACCGGTATTCATTCCTGCGTACCTCCATGAGCATGTTAATGATTTTTATTTTGAACTCCCCTTCAGGAAGAGTCATGAGGTCGATGTCATTTAAATCTTTCTCCGGTGTGGTATTAATAATTTTACTCTGAAACAGGTTCCTTTGGTGTTTCATATTTGTATATGGCGCCCTCTAGTGCCCAGATGCTCTACTCCCTGGAGTTGCTCAGCCCCTGAAGCAATGTCTGGAGTCACAGGGGGGTGGTATTGGTGCCTGGGGGAGGAAAGAGCTGTTTCTTGCTACCCAGCTGCTATTCCTGTCTCCACTGCCTGAACCAGTGGGCCGAGCACACAGGTATAAGCCTCTATGCTTTGCGTTTGTAGTTGCTGAAGGCAAATCTTTCCTCTGGCTGGCCTAATGCCAGGGTAGGGTTTGCCGGTTTTCAAGCCAGGTGGGGCTGGCCGGGAGAATGGTGCCATAGGCTGTGTATCATGGAGGGGGTCCTTGGAGCTGTGTAGCCAGCCAAGGGAGCTGGAGCACCTGAAGATCGTCTAACGAGGGAGATTTCTTTTTCCTCCGTAAATAGGAGAGTTTACATGGCAAAGCTCCCTACCTACTGGGCAGAGTGCACCCAGACAATTTTGTCTACCTGTCCTCTCTCCTGAGCAGTAAGCTCTGTGCAATCCTTGCCCCTTTAGCAGCCCTCTTGCTAAGGACTTCCTTGTTAGGGAGTCTCTCAGACTGCCTGCCTTTCTTTTGTCCCAGAGCAGCCGGATATGAATCCCTGCTTTCCACAAGAGGCTGTATTCTCTGTCTCTCCAGGAATTCTGCCTGTCCTAGCTTTCCAAACCCATAATCACGAGAGTATCCTGCAAGCACCATGAATTGTAGGTTTGTGTTCGCAGAGCAGATCTCCGGAGTTAGGTATTCAGCAGTCCCAGGCCTCCACTCCCTCCCTGCTCTGTTTCTCTTCCTCCCGCCTGTGAGCTGGGGTGAGGGAAGGGCTTTGGTCCCACCGGACCACAGCTTTGGTATGTTACCCTGTTCTGTGAGGTCTGCTGTTTTCTCCAGGTGAATGCAGTCTGGCGCAGTTCACTTTCCTGTTGCTATTTCATGATTAGTTGTGTTAATTATATTTTTGTATTATACGTGGTTTTAGGAGGAAGCCTGTGTCTCACCTCTCACGCCGCCATCTTTTCTCTCTGGGTGCTTTTAATACTCTGTCCTGTCCTTGATCTTTGTCATTTTAATTATTATATGTCTTGATGTTGTCTTCCTTGGGTCTGTAGTGTTGGGAAATATGCGCACTTCTATGACCTGAGAGACTATCTCCTACCCCACACTGGGGAAGTTTTCAGCAATTACGTCCTCAAACACACTTTTTATCCCTTTCTTTCTCTCCTCTTCTGGTACCCCTATAATGCAAATATTGTTCCTTTTGGATTGGTCACACAGTACTCTTAATATTGTTTCATTCCTAGAGACCCTTTTTTCTCTAGATATTCCTGTTTTCTAATTTCTATTTCATTTGCTGTCTCCTCTACCTCATCTAATCTGCTCTTAAATCCCTCCATTGTTTGTTTCATTTCAGACAAAATCTTTATCAGAAAGATTGGTGCTTTCAGTTTCACTTAGCCCTCTTCCTGGTGTTTGAGGGATTTTAGTTTGTATCAGGTTCTTTTGCCATTTCATATTTTTAATGATTCCTACAGAATAACCTTGCGTAGGCAGTGCCTTCTAGTGCCCCGAAGCTCTACTCTCTGGATCTTCCCAGCCCCTGGAGTGATGGTGGGGGATGCCAGTGCATGGCGGCAGTGCATGCTCGGAGGAAAGAGCTCTTTCCTGCAGTGCCTCCTTCCACAACCAGGGCCAGTAGGCTGAGCACACAGGGAGGAGCCTCAATGCTATGCCCCTGTAGCTGCCAAAGGCAATGCTGCCCTCCGGCCTGGCACAATGGCAGTGGCAGCAGGTTTGCAAACAGGTGCTGGCTGGAAGGAAGGGGTGGCAGGCTGCGTATCCCAGTTGGGGGCCTCGGCGCTGCGTTGCTAGCCAGGGGGATGGAGGGTGTGAAGCTCCTGGAAGTTCCCACCTTGCTGGGCTGAGTGTGCTGGGACAATTTTGTCCACCTGTTCTTTCTCCTGAGCGGCAAGTTCTGTGTAATCCTTGCCCCTTTAGCAGCCCTCTCACTGTTGGGAAATCTTTCAAATTGCCCGCCTTTCTTTTGTCCCAGAGCAGCCTGTTGTGGGTACCTGTTCTCCACAAGCAGCTGGAATCTCAGTCTCTCTGAGTATTCCGCCTGTCTTTATTTCCAACCCCTCTAATCTCCAGAGCACCATGTAATGTGGGTTTGTGCTCCCAAAGCAGAACTGCAGGGGTGGGTATTTAGCAGTCCTGTGCTTTTACCCTGTTCCCACTCTGTTTCTCTTCCTTCCACCTGTGAGCTGGGGTTGGGGAAGGGCTTAGGTCCTGCTGGATCGTGGCTTTGCTATTTTACCCTTTTCCATGAGGTCTTCTCTTTTCCCCAGGTGTAGGCCGTCTCTTGCTGTTTTCTTTCTGGTTGCTCTTTCAGGATTCTTTTTTTTTATTTTGGTATCATTAATGTACAATTACATAAGCAACATTATGGTTACTAGATTCTCCCTATTATCAAGTCCCTACCACATACCCCATCACAGTCACTGTCCATCACTGTAGTAAGATGCTATAAAATCACTACTTGTCTTCTCTGTGTTATACTACCTTCCCCGTGTACTCCCCCCGCCACATTATGTGTGCTAATTGTAATGCCCCCTTTCCCCCCTTATCCCTCTGTTCCTACCCATCCTCCCCAGTCCCTTTCCCTTTGGTAACTGTTAGTCCGTTCTTGGGTTCTGTAAGTCTCCTGCTGTTTTGTCCCTTCAGTTTTTTCTTTGTTCTTTTACTCCACAGATGAGTGAAATCATTTGGTACTTGTCTTTCTCCTCCTGGCTTATTTCACTGAGCATACCCTCTAGCTCCATCCATGTTGTTGCAAATGGTAGCCTTTCTTTTCTTCTTATGGCTGAATAATATTCCATTGTGTATATGAACATCTTCTTTATCCATTCATCTACTGATGGACACTTAGGTTGCTTCCATTTCTTGGCTATTGTAAACAGTGCTGCAATAAACATAGAGGTGCATATGTCTTTTTCAAACTGGGCTGCTGAATTCTTAGGGTAAATTCCTAGGAGTGAGATTCCTGGGTCAAATGGTATTTCTATTTTGAGTTTTTTGAGGAACCTCCATACTGCTTTCCACAATGGTTGAACTAATTTGCATTCCTACCAGCAGTGTAGGAGGGTTCCCCTTTCTCCACATCCTTGCCAATATTTGCTGTTATTTGGCTTTTGGATGTTGGGCATCCTCACTGGTGTGAGGTGATATCTCATTGTGGTTTTAATTTGC
This sequence comes from Smutsia gigantea, assembly GCA_032199065.1. NCBI lineage: Eukaryota > Metazoa > Chordata > Mammalia > Pholidota > Manidae > Smutsia > Smutsia gigantea. The sequence continues at coordinate 19,824 of JAVSCE010014766.1, forward strand.
ATTTCTCTGATGATTAGCGTTGTGGAGCATCTTTTCATGTGCCTGTTGGCCATCTGAATTTCTTCTTTGCAGAAGTGTTTGTTCAAATCCTCTGCCCATTTTTTAATTGGCGTATTTGGTTTTTGTTTGTTGCAGTGCATGAGCTCTTCATATAATTTGGATGTCAACCCCTTATCGGATATGTTATTTATGAATATATTCTCCCATACTGTAGGGTGTCTTTTTGTTCTGCTGATGGTGTCCTTTGCTGTACAGAAGCTTTTCAGCTTGAGTCCCATTTGTTCATTTTTTATTTTATTTTATTTTGGTATCATTAATCTACAATTACATGTGCAACATTACCACTTGTTCATTTTTGCTTTTGTTTCCCTTGCCTAGGGAGATATGTTCATGAAGAAGTTGCTCATGTTTATGTCCAAGAGATTTTTGCCTATGTTTTTTTCTAAGAGTTTTATGGTTTTATGACTTACATTCAGGTCTTTGATCCATTTTGAGTTTACTTTTGTGTATGGGGTTAGACAGTAATCCAGTTTCATTCATTTACATGTAGCTGTCCAGTTTTGCCAATACCAGCTGTTGAAGAGGCTGTCATTTCCCCATTGTATATCCATGGCTCCTTTTCGTATATTAATTGACCATATATGCTTGGGTTTATATCTGGGCTCTCTGGTCTGTTCCACTGGTCTATGGGTCTGTTCTTGTGGCTGTACCAAATTGTCTTGATTACTATGGCTTTCCTTCAGGATTAGTTTTATTTGCTGATTTTTGTGTTCCTTGTGATTTTGGGAGGAGATTTCTGCCTCACTTCTTATGCCGCCATCTTGTTTGGGCGCATAGATATTTATAATGGTTATATAGTCTTGTAGTGATCCCTTTATCATTATGTTATGTCCTTTTTTGTCTCATGTTACTTCCTTTGTTTTGAAATCTATTTTGTCTGATATAAGTACTGCTACTCCTGCTTTTTTTCTCCCTATTATTTGCATGGAATATCTTTTTCAATCCTTTCACTTTTAGTCTGTGTATGTCTTTGGGTCTGAAATGAGTCTCTTGTAGGCAGCATATAGGTGGGTCTTGTTTCCTTACCCATTTTGCTAGTCTATGTCTTTTGATTGGTGCATTCCGTCCATTTACATTTATGATGATTATTGGTAGATATGTACTTATTGCCGTTTTATTAAATGTTTTCTGCCTGTTTTTTCCTTTCTACCTCTTTTATACTCTTCTCTTGTTATTGATAGTTTTCTTTAGTGTTGTTAATTGGATTTCTATTTATTTTTGTGTATTTATTGTAGGCTTTAGTTTTATGGTTACCAAAGGGTCAAAGATAGTTTCCTTACTATGAGTCTAAAATTCTGATTACTCTATTTCAAATACAATCTGAAGGTCCTTTTCTCCCCCTTCTTCTCCCTCCTCCACATTTTTCATATTAGATATCATAATCTACACTTTTTGTGTATCACTTGACTGATTTTGTGTATAGTTGATTTTGCTTTTGTTTTGTTTTAATTTCATATTTGCTTGTTAGTTAGTTGGTCTATTACCTTTACTGTGGGTTTATTTTCTCTGGTGAAAGCTATTTAGCCTTTGTGTCATCCTTTCAAGGCTGGGTTAGTGGTGGCAAATTCCTTCAACTTTTGTTTATCTGGAAATTGTTTAATCCCTGCTTCAAATTTAAATAATAACCTTGCCATGTAGAATATTTTGGTTGGAGGTCCTTCTGTTTCATTACATTAAATATATCATACCAGTCTCTTCTGACTTGTAAAGTTTCTGCTGACAAGTCTGCTGATAGGCTGATGGAATTTCCTTTATAATTAATCTTTTTTCTCTGGCTGCCTGCTTTCAACACTCTCCTTACCATTGATCTTTGCCATTTTAATTATATGTCTTGGCATTGTCTTTCTGGGGTTCCTGTTGTTAGGGTATCTTTGTACTTCCATGATCTGAATGTCTATTTCCTTCCTCAGATTGGGTAAATTTTCAACAATTATTTCCTTAAAGAGATTTTCTATTGCTTTGTCTTTCTCTTCCCCTTCTGGGACCCCTATTATGCAAATATTGCTTCATTGGCTTGGTCACATAGCCCTCTTATCATTCTTTATTCCTAGAAGTTCTTTTATCTCCCTGTTCTTGAACTTGTTTTCCTCTTCTCTAATTTACATTTCTATTACTGTCTCCTGTACATGTTCTAATCTACTCTTAAATCCCTCTATTGTATGTTTCATTTCAGATACTGTGTTCTTCAGTTCTGAGTGGCTCTTTTTCAGGTTTTCTATCTCTTAGTTGAAGTCCTCTCTGAGCTCTTGCATATTTTTCTGTAAATCCATGAGCATGTTTATTACCTTTATTTTTAAATCTTTATCAGGAAGATTGGTAATCTCTGGGTCACTTAGCCTTCTTTCTGGGGTTCTGTCTCATAGTTTTGTTTGGATTATATTCCTGTGCCTATTCATTTTATCAGGATTTCTGTGTTCCTTCCTTTGTATTAGAGGTCTGTGCTATGCTTTCTGGCCTACAGAATAGCTTTATGAAGAAAGTATCCTACAGTGCCCAGAAGCTCAATTCTTTACTCTCTAGTACCTGGTTCTCTTTTGTGGGCACCTCAGCTGTTGGCATGCCAGGGGTGGGGCCACTTTTCTGTTTGTGTTCTGTAGTGGTCTAAGTGTGGGTAGGCAGTTTGCTTTGGCTGTGCCTTTGTGATCAGCTCAGGAGTCTCTGCTGGAGTCACTGTGTGCAGGGCCACCCTTTGCCTGGCCTGCAGCAATGGCAGAGTTGTAGGGTAATGGGGTGCACAGACAGATTTGCTGCTCTTACCTGGCTGGAAATGCAGCACCAAGTTTGGACACCAGCAGGGAGGAAGGCGCTCTTGGGCCTGGCTCCTGCAGGCACCTCCCTGGTTGGGCTGAAATGGAGCCAAGAAAGCTGGGAGTGTGTTCCTCTGCCTCAGGAAGCAAAGTCTGATGCTGCCACTGGGCCAAGTGGTTGGCTCTCAGCAGTGTGTGCATGGAGAAGCCTTGGGGCTGCATTGTCAGCAAGGAGGACAGAGCATCTGGGGCTCCCAAGAATTCCCAATCTGTTGGGCTAAGGGTTGGCCGGGGAGGTATTGTCCACCTGCCCTTTCTCCTGAGGAGTGTTCAGTCCAACCCTTGGTCCTCTGATACCTCTCCCACTGCAAACTGCTGCCTCTGCTTTGGGTCTTGGGACTGGTGAAGCGTGCCTGCCCTCCACACTGGCTGGAGTGTCAGCATCCCAGAGTGTTTCAGCCCTGGTGTCCAGCTCCACTAGTCACCAGAACCCAGTGTAAGATGGACTCATGCTACCAGAGCAGATCTCCAGGGCCAGCTGTGCAGCAATCCTGGGCTCCTACCCCCTTCCCATTTTGTTCCTATTTCTCCTGGCTGAGGCTGGGGGACGGGGAGGGCTTAGGTCCCACCTGACCTTGGCTTTGCCACTTTACCCTTTTCTATGTGGTCTTCTCTTCTTCCTCATATGTAGGTGGTCTGTTTTGCAATCTTCAGGTCATTTTCAGGTTTAGTTGTATTTGCTGTATTTTCTTCTTTTACGTATTTTTGGAAGGAGGTTTCTGTCTTGCCTTCCTATTGTGCCATCTTTTTCTGGAAGTCACCAGGACCTATCACTTCTTTTTTTTAATCACAATGATATGGCTCTTCATACTAGATCTTCCAGCAATCTCATTATTTTAAGCATGATAGTGAATATATGTAAAACACTTCAAAAGTAAGCAAAATGCAATTGTTTTACAGCAAAATACAAATTAAGCAGCAGAGACTAAAATGACCCTTAGGGCCACCTTGTACCTGTTTTGTGGCTGATGAAATCATAGTTCTTTACGTTGAATTTTATTTTTGTTCCTAGCTAGTTTAGGAATTAAAATTTGGAAAGCATAATGGATATATACCATTATATATTTTTCAAAACCCATAGAAGCATTAATGTAAATGTAAACTATGGACTTTAGTTAATAATAAACATTGGCTCATCAACTACAACAAATACACCACAGTATGCAAGATGTTAATAATGGGGGAAGTGGGAGAGAGGAAGTGAGGAGGTATATGGGAACTCTGTACTTTTTCCACTCGATATAAATCTGAAACTGCTAAAAAAAATCTATTAATTAAAAAATTTTCAAGTAGAATAGTTCCTATATCATAGGTAAAATTTTTCTATGTCTCTAAACTTGAGAGTCTAGGTCAGGGATCAGCAAACTACTACCTATGGAACAAATCTATGCCATTGTCTGTTTTTGTATAACCTGCCAGCTGAGAATGGTTTTTATACTTTTAAAATGTTGAAAAAAAAATCAAAAGTGTAATATATTGTGATTCCTGAAATTTATATGATATTCTAATTTTAGTACCTGTAAAGCTTTACTGGAATGCAGCATACCCATTTGTTTACATATTAAGTTTGTCTGCTTTTGTGCTACAGTGACAGAGTTACAAAGACTGGCCATGTTACAGGGATTATATGGCAAATGAAGCCTTAAACATTGACTACTTGCTCTTTAAGGAAAAAGTCTGTCAATTCCTGAGCTAGAGAAAATATGCAGGCAGTTTTCATGCAGTCTGGAGATCTGATTATATAAATGTGTGGTCTTAGATAAGTCACTCACCATCTCTAGGACCTAACTGTACATTCCAGAGTGTAACTTCATGGGCATGTTCTCATTGGGAAGTGGGCATGGATTCAGGCCGTAACAAATCAAACACCTCCAGCTTTTCCAAAGCTGATTGTGCTAAATTTATTCCTGCTTTTAAGAAAACATTTTATATATTTTTTAAACCTGGAAAAATATTGGGAAGTATCAAAAGAGAAATATACAAGGGTGTTCACTGTAATATTATCATGATGGAAAAACTGGGAATGAATTAAGTGTACACAATAAGAGAATGGCTAAATAATGATATATCCGCAATAGATAACAAACACACTGTGTTATCTCCCAATCAGGCAAATCTCCAAGTACTCCTGTGGAATGATTTCTGATATATTATTTGAAAAAAAGCATGTTACAAAGTAACAGGTAAATTAACAAATTAACAAATGATTCCCTTCTGTTTTATAACACAACTATTTCTATGTAGATATATATTGATGCACAGAAAAACGTCTAGACCAATGTTGTCCAATAGAAACATACTGCAAGCTGTATATGTAATTTTGTATTTTCTAGTAGCCACATTAAAAAATAAAAACAAATAAAATTAAGCTTAATGTATTTTATTTAACCCAATATATAAGAAATTACTTCAACATGTAAGCAATATAAAAATGAGATATTTTACATGTTTTTCATAGTAAGTCTCTTCATGCAGTGTGGATTTTGTACTTACGACATATCTCATTTTGGGTCAAATAACTTTCAAGCATTCAATAGGTCTAAAATACATCAAAATGGTAATAGTGGTTACTCTGGTCAGGAAAGAGAAGCAGAATGCTTTATTTTTCCTTTATATTCTTTAGCATTATCAATTAAAATGGTTTCATGTATTACTTTATTAAAAATGAAAGCAGTCAGAATTACAGTGTGTACTTTGTGTTTCATTCCTTAATGGTTTTATTAATCTTTTCTGGGTTTTAGTAGTGCAAACATAATAACAAGAGAAAGTAAAAAGAAATGATTCAAAATGGGAATCATTAAGTAACAAGACTATTTTTACTAAGCTGACTCACCTAGATGAACATTGTCTGAGTTTGAGCTGTCTGTGAGGGGTTAGGCTATGTCCTATGGAAGACGAAAAGAATGAGATATCATTGTCCTAAATTTGGGGGGACAACTTTAAGATTGCATATTCTCTTCAGGTTGGATTTCACTTCTAACAATAGCCCAAAGCCCTCCAGTTGGGACCAGTAAATCAAGCTAGATATTATGGTTTGTCTAAAATGAAGTATGACTCGAGTAAAATGAAACATTTTTATTTTGTGACTTGCAAACTGGCAGTTTCAAATTACTTCCAGAAACACTTATTATCAGCAACAGTAACTTCAGTAGATAATGCAAGAAGACAACTATACGGGAGAACAGCTTAAAATGGATACTTTCCAGTTCCGTGGGAAAGAAAACTTGTTTTTCAGGAATCACATACCCTTGTGTATCTTCCTATTTTTTTCCATTTCTGATCATCCTCTATAAGTTGCCCAGCATCCAAAATTAGGAGCCAGAAGGTATTCACAAATTTCAACATTGTGTAATACAGAATTAGAAGGAAGCTTGGTAATGAATCAGTTATAACTACCTAATTTATTTCTTCCACTTAAAAATCTATCATGCTTTGCTAAAATAAAGGATAAAATTAATTGACGTTGCTCAGGACCCATCAGTAACTTGTGATGGTCCTAAAGTGAAGAATGAGCAAATACCATGACAGAGACCAAATTATTTGACTGCTATCTTAAGTGTGTTCATATATTCTGAAACAGGCCATTAAGACATTTTGTAATTACCTAGATTTTTTAGAAAAGCTACGTTTGATTTTTTTCCACTTCCGCTATTTTTTCTTATTAGAATGTAGTT
>JAVSCE010014767.1:0-21057 GCA_032199065.1 Smutsia gigantea
GATGCCCACTCTCCCATGTTTTAGTCAACATGAGTGTTGAGTCCCTAGCACTGCTGTCAGTCAACACAAAGAAATCAAATGCATCCAGATTGGTAAGGAAGAAGGGAAACTGTCACTGTTTACATGAGGAACTTTGTGGTTGCTAGATTCCCCCCATTATCAAGTCCCCTGCGCATAGCCCATTACCGTCACTTTCCATCAGTATAGTGAGATGCTCTCGAGCCACTACTTGTCTTCTCTGTGCTGTACTGTCATCTTTGTGACCCGCCGTACTTTATGTGCGCTAATCATAATGCCCATTATTCCCCTTTTCCCTCTCTTCTGACATACTCTCTCCAGTCCCTTTCCCTTTGGTAACTGTTAGTCCATTCTTCGTTTCTGTGAGTCTGCTGCTGTTTTGTGCCTTCAGTTTTTTCTTTGTTCTTATACTCCACAGATGACCCCTGCATGCGGCCAATCAGCGGATGCGGCGGGCGCTTGCGCAGTGCACCTTCTTCTCGGCTCCAGTCGTACTAGGCAGGAGAAGCAGCGCGGCTCCGGAGGTCTGGCCTCGGAGCCGCTGAAGACGGTCTAAGGGGAAATTCCCTGCTGATGACTTCGCCGCCGCCGTGCCCCTCGGCCCCTCAGTATGGCCAGCGGGGTTTCCTGCCCGGCCATGGGAGGCGGCGGGCGCACCGTGGCGCCCGAGAGCCCCGGCCAGGACGTGTGGTGGTGGCGCGGCGGGCAGCCGAATCGAAAGTTGAGCGCAGGCCGGCGGCGCGGGTGGTGAGATATCCTGACGCTGCAGTTGCACCTGCTCCAGGCGCTGGGCCGAGGTAGGACGGGGCGCGGTCACGGGTACGGGGGTCCCCCTGAGGCGCGGGGTCCCTCTGAGGAGCGGGGCGGTGGTTCGCGGGGCTCCTCTGAGGAGTGGGGCGGTGAGGGCGGGGTGGGGCCCCTGTGGAGCTGGCAAGTTGGGGGGGTGGTGTTCCTGGGACGTGGCCGCCAGGCGGGGGTTTCTGTGAGTCTGCTGCTGTTTTGGTCCTTTCCGTTTTTCTTTGTTGCTATGCTCCACGAATGAGGGTTCAGTGTTTGGCTGTGGGTTTGGTTTAGGTTTTGGGTTACAGTTAGGTGTGGGTGAAGGTGATGATGAGTGTGAGGGGTTAGGCTGAAGGGCCCAGGTTAGGGTTAGGGTTCGGTTTATGGCTCAGTGTGGGGTGAGGGACAGGGTTCCAGGGAGAGTACCGTTTCAGGTTTAATGTTAGGTTTAGGGTGAGGTGTTGGTTGACGCTTATGCTTAGGTGTGGGACAAAGTGTGAGGGTGAGGGTGAGGGGCCAGGGGAAGGATTAGGGTTGTGTGTTTTATGTTTATTTTTGTATCATTAATATACACGTACATGAGCAACATTGCGGGTACTAGGTTCCGTCCGTTATCAAGTCCCCACCACATACCCCATTGCGGTCACTGTCCACCAGTGTACTAAGATGCTGTTGAGCCACTCCCTGTCTTCTCTGTGCTGTACTACCTTCCCCGTGTGCCCCCCTACATTATACGTGCTAATAATCGTCATGCCCATTTTGCCCCGTTATCCCTCCCTTCCCAGCCATCCTCCCCAATCCCTTTCCCTGTCGTAACTGTTAGTCCATTAGTGGTTTCTGTGAGTCTGCTCCTGTTTGGTTCCTTCGGTTTTTTCTTTGTTCTTATACTCCACAGATGAGTGACATCATTTGATACTTGTCTTTCTCTGCCTGGCTTATTTCACTGGGCATAATACCCTCTATGTCCATCCATGTTGTTGAAAATGGTAGGATTTGTTTTCTTCTTATGGCTGAATAATATTCCATTGTGTATATGAACCACATTTTCTTTATCCATTCATCTCCTTATGGGCACTTAGGTTGCTTCCATTTCTTGGCTATTGTAAATAGTGCTGTGATAAACATAGGCTGCATATGTATTTTTCAAACTGTGCTCCTGCATTCTTAGGGTAAGTTCCTAGGAGTGGAAATCCTGGGTCAAATGTTCTTTCTCTTTTGAGTCTTTTGAGGAACCCTCATACTGCTCTGTGCAATGGTTGAACTAATTTACATTCTGACCAGCAGTGTAGGAGGGTTTCCCTTTCTCCACATCCTTGGCAACATCTGATTTTGTTTTGTCTTTGGGATGGTGGCCGTCCTAACAGGTGTGAGGTGATACCTCATTATGGTTTTAATTTGCATTTCTCTGATTAGCGATGTGGGACATCGTTTCATGTGCCCGTTGGCCATCTGAATTTCTTCTTTGGTGAAGTGTCTGTTCAGCTCCTCTGCCCGTTTTTTAATTGGCTTATTTACTTTTTGTTGGTTGAGGTGCGTGAGCGCTTTCTGTAATTTGGATGTGAACCCCTTATCGGGTATGTCATTTATGAATATATTCTCCCTTCCTGTACGATGTCTTTTTGTTCTACTGATGGTGTCCTTTGCTGCACAGAAGCTTTTTGTTTGATACAGTCCTGCTTGTTCATTTTTCCTTTTGTTTCCCTACCCCAGGAGGTATGTTCATGAAGAAGTTGCACGTGTTTATGTCCAGGAGATTTTTGCCTATGTGTTTTTCTAAGAGTTTGATGGTTTCAGTTCCGCATGACTTGCATTCAGGTCTTTGATCCATTTTGAGTTTACTTTTGTGTATGGTGTTAAGAGAATAATCCAGTTTCATTCGCTTACATGCAGCTGTCAAGTTGTTAAGGTTAGCGTTAGGGCTATCTCTAGTGTTAAGGGTGGAGTTGGGTTTAGAAATACATTTGGGTTAGTGTTAGAGTTGGGTTAAGGGTTTAGCGCGATGGTTAATTTTAGAGTTAGTTGTCGGGTTCCAGTTGCGCATGAGTGAGCGAGAGGCTGCGAGTTAGGTGTTAGTGTAGGGTTGTGTCCGCACACAGGCCTTGCATTAGGGTCACATGAGAGGTAGGAGGAGCTGGTCCTGAACCCGGCTCTCTCTCCCCAGTGGGGCACTGGTGGCACCCAGGCTTTCCGGGGCCTGTGGGGGTGTCGTGCTGTGACTGGCGGGAGGGGGCCCAGGGATGGATGGTGACTGGCCGTCAGCCAAGGGCGTTCTTGGGGGGGGTTTGTCTGAGCAGGAAGCCCAGGTGTGGAGCCTCCCGGCAATGACTTCACTCCCTTGACTATCTAGCCCAAGAGAACTTGAAACCCCGGTAACCGGGCACCACATTCTCGGGCCAGCCCTTTCCCCACGTCCCTTGGTGAGAGACACTCGAAGGTGTGCTATGCTGTGTGGTGTCCCCATGGCCTGAGGCCATGTCTTCAGGAAAGCCCACAAGGATCGTCTTTGGAAAAGGTTTCCATGTTGGATCGATGCTTGGTCCACATGCCTCTGTCCAAGTGCTCGGAGGGAGCCATAGGTACCCCAGTGAGGTGAAGTCCCTGGTGGCCAGAGCAGGAAGAGTCCAGGGAGTGAACTGGAACCGAGCTTGGCGTGAGGGTCTTGAGGTAGTGGATTTGCACTGGCTTGGTTCAGTGATGTGCGATGCTGTCCATAAGGCTACACGCTAAGGCATGGGAGCTGTCTCTCCAGGAAGTGATGGCAAGCACCTGTTTATGCCTATGTTTGTCATGTATTAATTGTTTACACCATTGGATGTGAGCCTTCAAGGGTTAGGGCCTAGCCTGACTTGTTCACTCCTAGTTCCACAAGACATATTACAGTGCCTCTCCCTTGTGGTCATTAACCGGCATCTGAGGGAAGGAGCTGACAAGCTCTCCTTTTTTTTTAAATTTTCCGTTTTTAAAAGTTTTCTGTCATTAATGTACAATTACATTAACAACATTATGGTTACTAGGCACACCCTATTCATTCTCCACCGCAGTCCCCATTACAGTCACTGTCCTTCCGCGCAATAAAATGGTTTAGAAACACTACTTGTCTTCTCTGTGTTATACTACCTTCCCCGTGTCCCCCACCCTACATTATATGTGCTCACCCTAATGCCCTCTTTTCCCCCTTATCCGTCCCTTCGCAGTCTTCCTCCCAGGTCCCTCTCCCTTTGGTAACTGTTAGTCCATTCTCGGTTTCTGTGAGTCTGCAGCTGTTTTGTTCCCTTCAGTTTTTCTTTGTTCTTTTACTCCACAGATGAGTGAAATCATTTGATGCTTGTCTTACTTGGCCAGGCTTATTACACTGTCCATAATACCCTCTGGCACCATTCGTGTTGTTGCAAATGGTAGGGTTCGTTTCTGTGTTTGGGCTGAATAGCCTTCCATTGTGTATATGTACCATCTCCTCTCTATGCATTCATGTAGTGGTGGACAGTTAGGTTGCTTCCATATCTTGGCTACTGTGAATTGTGCTGCAGTGAACATAATGGTGCATATGTCTTTTTGAATCTGAGAAGTTGTTTTCTTTGGGTAAGTTCCGGGAGTGGAATTCCCATGTCAAATGGTATTTCAATTTATAGTTTTCGGAGGAACCTCCATATTGATTTCCCCAACACTTGAACTATTTTACATTCCCACCAGCAGTGTAGGAGTTTTCCCCAGCATTTGTAGTTCCTAGTCTTTTGAATGTTGAGCATCCTACGTGCTGTGAGGTGATACCTCACTGTGGTTTTAATGTGCTTCTCCTTCATAATTAGCCATGTGCCACATCCTTACGTGTGCCTGTTGACCAACTGAATTTCTTCTTTCGAGGCTCGTCTGTTCATATCCTCTGATCATTTGTAATATGGTCCTCTGGTTTTTGGCTGTTGTGTCGTGTGAGTTCTTTCTATATTTTGGATGTTAAGCCCTTATTGGATATGGCATTTAGAAATATATTGTCCCATACTGCAGGATGCCTTTTTGCCCTGCTCTTGGTGCCCTCTGTTGTACAGAAATGTTAGCATGATGTTTTCCCAGTTGTTCATTTCTGCTTTTGTTTCACAAGGTGATTCGTTCAAGTTAGAGTTTCTCATGTTTATCGTCAAGAGGATTTTGCCTATGTGTTCCTCTAAGAGTTTTACGTTTTCCTGACATCCACTGATGTCTTTTATCCATTTTGAGTTTTCTTTTGTGTATGGGGTTAGACAGTAATCCAGTTTCATTCTCTTGCGTGTAGCTGTCCAGTTTTGACAACACCAGTTGTGGAAGAGACTGTCATTTCCCATTGTATATCCATGGCTCCTTTACTGTGTATTAATTGCCCATATATGCTTGGTTTGTGTGTGGGCTCTCTAGTCTGTCCCATCGGTCTGGAGGTGTGTTCTTGTGCCAGTACCAAATTGTCCGTGGCTCTGTAGTACTGCTTGAAGTCGGGGAGCTTAATCCACCCAGCTTTTATTCTTTCTTGTCAGGATTGCATTGGCTCTTCGGGGTCTTTTGTTTTTTCATATGAAATTTTGAACTATCTGCTCTAGCTCGTTGAAGAATGCTGTTGGGATTTTGATAGGAATTGTATTGAATCTATAGATTGTTTTATGCAGGGTGGCCATTTTGAAAAGACAAATTCTCCCTATACATAAGCATGGGAGGTATTTCCATTTATGGGAATCTTTAGTTTCTCTCATGATTGTCCTGTGAATTTCATATTCATGTGTCTTCAAATTCCTTGGTTAGGATTATTCCTAGGTATTTTATTGTTTGTGAAGCCATTGTGAATGGAATTCTTTCCCGGTTTCTTTCTCCTAGTTCATCATTAGGGTATATGAATTCAACAGAGTTCTGTGTGTTAATTTTGTATGCTGCACCCTTGCTGAAATAAGATATTAGATCTGGTAGTTTTGGAGTGGATTCTTTATGTATTTTTTTGTACAATATCACGTCAACTTCAAAAAGGGGCATTTTATCCTCTTCGTTACCAATCTGGTTGCATTATATTTCTTTGTGTTAACTGATTGCCGTTTGTAGGGATGCCAGAGCCATGTTGACTAAAAGTGGATAGAGTGGGCATCCTTGTCTTATTGCTGATCTTAAAAGGACAAGCTTTCAGCTACTCTGTGTTAAGTATGATGTTGGCTGTGGGTTTGTTATATATGGCCTTTATTATGTTGAGTTAGTTGCCCTCTCTATCCATTTTGTTGAGTGTTTTTATCATAAGTGGATGTTGTATATTGTCGAATGCCTTTCCAGCATTTATGGAGATGATCATGGGGCTTTTGTCCTTTTTGTTGATGTGCTGGGTGATGATGTTGGATTTTCCAGTTGTAGGCCAGGAAAGGGGACCACAGACAGTGACCTCACTTCCTTGACGATGGAGCCCAACAGAACTTGGAATCCCGGTAACCGGGCACCACAATGTCGGGCCAGCCCATTCCCCAAATCACATGGCGTGAGACACTCAAAGGTGCCATCTTTTGTGCTGGCCCCATGGCCAGAGGCCATGGCCTCCAGGAAACCCACAAGGAAAATCTTTGGAAAAGTTTTCCATGTTGGATCGACGCATGGTCCACATGCCTCTGTCCACATGCCCGGAGCGAGCTAGAGGTACCACAGTGAGGTGACGTTCCCGTGGCCAGAGCAGGAAGAGCCCAGAGACTGAAGTGGAACCGAACTTGGCACGAGGTCCTTGAAGTAAGGGATTTGCACTGGCTTGGTTCAGTGATGTGCGGTGGTGTTCATTCCTCTGCCCAGGAAGGGATGGGAGCTGTCTCCCCAGGAAGTGATGGCAAGCACCTGTTTCTGTGTATGTTTATCATGTATTAATTGTTTACACCATTGGCTGTGAGCCCTCAAGGGTTAGTGCCTAGCCTGACTTGTTCACTCCTAGTTCCACAAGACATATGACAGTGCCTGCCCCTTGTGGTCATTAACAGGCATCTGATGGAAGGAGTGGACAAGCTCTCTTTTTTCTTTAATTTTCCATTTTTTAATTTTTGTATCATTAATGTACAATTACATTAACAACATTACGGTTACTAGGCACACCGGATCATCCATTCTCCACCACATACCCATTACAGTCACTGTGCATCGGTATAGTAAGATGCTAAAGAAACAGTACGTGCTTTCTCTGTTATACTGTCTTCCCCCTGCCCCCCAGCCTACATTATACATGCTCGTCGTCATTCCCCATTTTAACCCTTATCCCTCCCTCGGCAGCCTTCCTCCCCAGTCCCTTTTCCTTTGGTAATTGTTAATCCATTAGTGGTTTCTGTGAGTCTGCTCCTGTTTTGTTCTTTCATTTCTTTCTTTGCTCTTATACTCCACAGATGGGTTAAATCATTTGATACTTGTCCTCCTTGGCCAGGCTTATTTCCCTCTAGCACCATCCGTGTTGTTGCAAATGGTAGGGTTTGTTTCTGTCTTAGGGCTGAGTAGTATTCCATTGTGTATATGTACCATCTCTCCTCTATCCAGTCATCTGCTGACAGACACTTAGGTGGCTTCCATATCTTGGCTCTTTTAAATTGTGTTTCAATAAACATAACTGTGCATATGTCTTTTTGAATCTGAGAATTTGTATTCTTTGTGTAAATTGCAGGTGTGGAATACCCTGGGAAAATGGTATTTCTCTTTTTATTTTTTTGAGGAACCTCCGTATTGCTTTCCACAACGCTCGGTCTGGTTTACATTCCCACCAGCAGTGTAGGAGAGTTCGCCCGCGTTTGTATCTCCTAGTCTTTTGAGTGTTGACCATCCTGACTGGTGTGAGATGATACCTCATTGTGGTTTTATTGTGCTTTCCCCTAATAATTTGTGATGTGCCCCATCCTTACATGTGCCTCTTGACCTTCTGAGTTTCTTCTTGGAGAATTGTCTGTTCACATCCTCTGCCCATTTTTAATATGGTCTTTCGCTTTGTGGCTGTTGAGGCATGTGAGTGTTTATGTATTTTGGATGTATGCTCTTATTGGATATGTCGTTTAGAAATACATTGTCCTATACTGCAGAATGCCTTTTGCTCTGCTGATGGTACCCTCTAGTGAACAGAAGCTTTTTAGCATCATCTTGTCCCATTGGTTCATTTTTGTTTTTGTTTCCATTGCCCAAGGATATTCGTTCAGGATACAGTGTCTCATGTTTGTAGTCCAGAGGTTTTTGCCTTTTCGTTTCTCTAAGAATTTTATGGTTTCGTGACCTCCATTATGTCTTTTGTCCATTTTCAGTTTTCTTTTGTGTGTGGGGTTAGACGGTAATCCAGTTTCATTCTCTCGCATGTAGCTGTCCAGTCTTGCCAACACCAGTTGTTGAAGAGACCGTCATTTCCCAAGTGTATGTCCATGGTTCGTTTATTGTATATTAATTGTCCATATATGCTTGGTTCCATATCTGGCCCCTCTAGTCGGTTCCTTCGGTCTGTGGGCGTGTTCTTGTGCCAGTACCAAATTGTCTGTGGCTTTGTAGTAGGGCTTGAAGTTGGGGAGCATAATCCACCCAGTTTTATTCTTTCTTCTCAGGATTGCTTTGGCTATTTGGGATCTTTTGTGGTTTCATATGAATTTTTGAACTATGTGCTCTAGCTCTTTGAAGAATGTTGTTGGTATGTTTGATAGGAATTGCATTGAATCTGTAGATTGCTTTATGCAGAATGGCCATTTTGAAAAGATTGATTCTCCCTATCCATCAGCATAGGATTTATTTCCATTGATTGGTATGTTTAATTTCTCTCATGTTTGTCTTTTCGTTTTCATGTTTATACGTCTTACACTTCTTTTGTTAGTTTTATTCCCAGGGGTTTTATTTTTTTTTGATGCCATTTTGAATGGACTATTTCTTGGTTACTCTCTCATAGTTAATCATTAGTGTATACGAATGCAACAGATTTCTTTTTTTTTTTTTAATTTAATTTACTTTATTATCATTAATTTACAATTACATGTGCAATATTACAATTATTAAACTACCCCTTCATCAGGTCCCCCCCACCAACCCCATTACAGTCACTGTCCATCAGCGTAGTGAGATGCTATAGAATCACTACTTGTCTTCTCTGAGTTGTACTGCCCTCCCCATGCCCCCCCAACATTACATCTGCTAATCGTAATGCCCCTTTTTCCCTCTTATCCCTCCCTTCCCGCCCATTTTCCCCAGTCCCTTTCCCTTTGGTAACTATTAGTCCGTTCTTGGGTTTTGTGAGTCTGCTGCTGTTTTGTTCCTTCAGTTTTTTTTTTTTTTTCTTATACTCCACATATGAGTGATATCATTTGATACTTGCCTTTTTCGGCTTGGCTTATTTCACTGAGCATAATACCCTCTAGCTCCATCCATGTTGTTGCAAATGGTAGGATTTGTTTTCTTCTTATGGCTGAATAATATTCCATTGTGTATATGTACCACATCTTCTTTATCCATTCATCTACTGATGGACACTTAGGTTGCTTCCATTTCTTGGCTATTGTAAATAGTGCTGCAATAAACATAGGGGTGCATCTGTCCTTTTTCAAATTGGGCTGCTGCATTCTTAGGGTAAATTCCTAGGAGTGGAATTCCTGGGTCAAATGGTATTTCTATTTTGAGTCTTTTGAGGAACCTCCATACTGCTTTCCACAATGGTTGAACTAATTAAATGCAACAGATTTCTTTGTATTAATTTTATATCCTGCAACTTTGCTGAATTCAGACATTAGACTAGTAGTTTTGGAGTGGATACTTTGGGAATTTTTATGTACAATATCAGGATTCCAAGTTCTGTTGGGCTCTATGGTCATTAAGTGAGGTCACTGTATGGGGTCCTCTTACCTGTTTTTCATTAGAAAATCCATCATCATGATTTACCTCATCCATAAAAATGACAGTAGCGCCATGGTCATCTCCATAGATACTGGAAAGCATTCGGTAAATTTCAACATCCATTTGTAATAAAAACGCTCAACAAAATGGATCGAGAGAGCAACTAACTTGACATAGTAAAGGCAATATATAACAAACCCAGGCCAACATCATACTTAACACAGTCTGAAAACTTGTCCTTTGAAAGTTGGGAAAAAGATAAGGATGCCCACTCTCCCTTGGTTTAGTCAACATGAGTGTTGAGTCCCTAGCACCTCTGTCAGTCAACACAAAGAAATCAAATGCATCCAGATTGGTAAGGAAGAAGGTAAACTGTCCCTGTTTACATGAGGAGCTTTGCGGTTGCTAGATCCCCCCCATTATCAAGTCCCCCATGCGTAGCCCATTACGGTCACTGTCCATCAGCATAGTGAGATGCTATCGAGCCACTACTTGTCTTCTCTGTGCTATACTGTCTTCTTTGTGACCCGCCGTACTTTATGTGTGCTAATCATAAGGCCTGTTATTCCCCTTTTCCCTCTCTTCTGACCTACTCTCTCCAGTCCCTTTCTCTTTGGTAACTGTTATTCCATTCTTCGTTTCTGTGAGTTCGCTGCTGTTTTGTGCCTTCAGTTTTTTCTTTGTTCTTATACTCCGCAGATGACAGCTCCGTGCAGCCAATCAGCGGATGCGGCGGGCGCTTGCGCAGTGCACCTTCTCCTCGGCTCCAGTAGTACTTGGCAGAAGCATCGCGGCCCCGGAGGTCTGGCCTCGGAGCCGCTGAAGACGGTCTGAGGGGAAATTCCCTATTGATGACTTCACCGCCGGCACGGCCCTCGGCCCCTCAGTGTGGCCAGCGGGGTTTCCTGCCCGGCCATGGGAGGCGGCGGCCGCACCGTGGCGCCCGAGAGCCCCGGCCAGGACGTGTGGTGGTGGCGCGGCGGGCAGCCGAATCCAAAGTTGAGCGCAGGCTGGCGGCGCGGGTGGTGAGATATCCTGACGCTGCAGTTGCACCTGCTCCAGGCGCTGGGTCGAGGTAGGACGGGGCGCGGTCACGTGTACGGGGGTCCCCCTGAGGCGCGGGGTCCCTCTGAGGAGCGGGGCGGTGGTTCACGGGGCTCCTCTGAGGAGTGGGGCGGTGAGGGCGGGGTGGGGCCCCTGTGGAGCTGGCAAGTTGGGGCGGTGGTGTTCCTGGGACGTGGCCGCCAGGCGGGGGTTTCTGTGAGTCTGCTGCTGATTTGGTCCTTTCCGTTTTTCTTTGTTGCTATGCTCCACGAATGAGGGTTCAGTGTTTGGCTGTGGGTTGGTTTAGGTTTTGGGTTACAGTTAGGTGTGGGTGAAGGTGATGATGAGTGTGAGGGGTTAGGCTGAAGGGCCCAGGTTAGGGTTAGGGTTCGGTTTATGGCTCAGTGTGGGGTGAGGGACAGGGTTCCAGTGAGAGTACCGTTTCAGGTTTAATGTTAGGTTTAGGGTGAGGTGTTGGTTGACGCCTATGCTTAGGTGTGGGACAAAGTGTGAGGGTGAGGGTGAGGGGCCAGGGGAAGGATTAGGGTTGTGTGTTTTATGTTTATTTTTGTATCATTAATATACACGTGCATGAGCAACATTGCGGGTACTAGGTTCCGTCCGTTATCAAGTCCCCACCACATACCCCATTGCGGTCACTGTCCACCAGTGTACTAAGATGCTGTTGAGCCACTCCCTGTCTTCTCTGTGCTGTACTACCTTCCCCGTGTGCCCCCCCACATTATACGTGCTAATAATCGTCATGCCCATTTTGCCCCGTTATCCCTCCCTTCCCAGCCATCCTCCCCAATCCCTTTCCCTGTCGTAACTGTTAGTCCATTAGTGGTTTCTGTGAGTCTGCTCCTGTTTGGTTCCTTCGGTTTTTTTCTTTGTTCTTATACTCCACAGATGAGTGAAATCATTTGATACTTGTCTTTCTCTGCCTGGCTTATTTCACTGGGCATAATACCCTCTATGTCCATCCATGTTGTTGAAAATGGTAGGATTTGTTTTCTTCTTATGGCTGAATAATATTCCATTGTGTATATGAACCACATTTTCTTTATCCATTCATCTCCTTATGGGCACTTGGGTTGCTTCCATTTCTTGGCTATTGTAAATAGTGCTGTGATAAACATAGGCTGCATATGTATTTTTCAAACTGTGCTCCTGCATTCTTAGGGTAAGTTCCGAGGAGTGGAAATCCTGGGTCAAATGTTCTTTCTCTTTTGAGTCTTTTGAGGAACCCTCATACTGCTCTGTGCAATGGTTGAACTAATTTACATTCTGACCAGCAGTGTAGGAGGGTTTCCCTTTCTCCACATCCTTGGCAACATCTGATTTTGTTTTGTCTTTGGGATGGTGGCCGTCTTAACAGGTGTGAGGTGATACCTCATTATGGTTTTAATTTGCATTTCTCTGATTAGCGATGTGGGACATCGTTTCATGTGCCCGTTGGCCATCTGAATTTCTTCTTTGGTGAAGTGTCTGTTCAGCTCCTCTGCCCGTTTTTAATTGGCTTATTTACTTTTTGTTGGTTGAGGTGCGTGAGCGCTTTCTGTAATTTGGATGTGAACCCCTTATCGGGTATGTCATTTATGAATATATTCTTCCTTCCTGTACGATGTCTTTTTGTTCTACTGATGGTGTCCTTTGCTGCACAGAAGCTTTTTGTTTGATACAGTCCTGCTTGTTCATTTTTCCTTTTGTTTCCCTGCCCCAGGAGGTATGTTCATGAAGAAGTTGCACGTGTTTATGTCCAGGAGATTTTTGCCTATGTGTTTTTCTAAGAGTTTGATGGTTTCAGTTCCGCATGACTTGCATTCAGGTCTTTGATCCATTTGGAGTTTACTTTTGTGTATGGTGTTAAGAGAATAATCCAGTTTCATTCGCTTACATGCAGCTGTCAAGTTGTTAAGGTTAGCGTTAGGGCTATCTCTAGTGTTAAGGGTGGAGTTGGGTTTAGAAATACATTTGGGTTAGTGTTAGAGTTGGGTTAAGGGTTTAGCGCGATGGTTAATTTTAGAGTTAGTTGTCGGGTTCCAGTTCAGCATGAGTGAGCGAGAGGCTGCGAGTTAGGTGTTAGTGTAGGGTTGTGTCCGCACACAGGCCTTGCATTAGGGTCACATGAGAGGTAGGAGGAGCTGGTCCTGAACCCGGCTCTCTCTCCCAGTGGGGCACTGGTGGCACCCAGGCTTTCCGGGGCCTGTGGGGGTGTCGTGCTGTGACTGGCGGGAGGGGGCCCAGGGATGGATGGTGACTGGCCGTCAGCCAAGGGCGTTCTTGGGGGGGGTTTGTCTGAGCAGGAAGCCCAGGTGTGGAGCCTCCCGGCAATGACTTCACTTCCTTGACTATCTAGCCCAAAAGAACTTGAAACCCCGGTAACCGGGCACCACATTCTCGGGCCAGCCCTTTCCCCACGTCCCTTGGTGAGAGACACTCGAAGGTGTGCTATGCTGTGTGGTGTCCCCATGGCCTGAGGTCATGTCTTCAGGAAAGCCCACAAGGATCGTCTTTGGAAAAGGTTTCCATGTTGGATCGATGCTTGGTCCACATGCCTCTGTCCAAGTGCTCGGAGGGAGCCATAGGTACCCCAGTGAGGTGAAGTCCCTGGTGGCCAGGGCAGGAAGAGTCCAGGGAGTGAACTGGAACCGAGCTTGGCGTGAGGGTCTTGAGGTAGTGGATTTGCACTGGCTTGGTTCAGTGATGTGCGATGCTGTCCATAAGGCTACACGCTAAGGCATGGGAGCTGTCTCACCAGGAAGTGATGGCAAGCACCTGTTTATGCCTATGTTTGTCATGTATTAATTGTTTACACCATTGGATGTGAGCCTTCAAGGGTTAGGGCCTAGCCTGACTTGTTCACTCCTAGTTCCACAAGACATATTACAGTGCCTCTCCCTTGTGGTCATTAACCGGCATCTGAGGGAAGGAGCTGACAAGCTCTCCTTTTTTTTTAAATTTTCCGTTTTTAAAAGTTTTCTGTCATTAATGTACAATTACATTAACAACATTATGGTTACTAGGCACACCCTATTCATTCTCCACCGCAGTCCCCATTACAGTCACTGTCCTTCAGCGCAATAAAATGGTTTAGAAACACTACTTGTCTTCTCTGTGTTATACTACCTTCCCCGTGTCCCCCACCCTACATTATATGTGCTCACCCTAATGCCCTCTTTTCCCCCTTATCCGTCCCTTCGCAGTCTTCCTCCCAGGTCCCTCTCCCTTTGGTAACTGTTAGTCCATTCTCGGTTTCTGTGAGTCTGCAGCTGTTTTGTTCCCTTCAGTTTTTCTTTGTTCTTTTACTCCACAGATGAGTGAAATCATTTGATGCTTGTCTTACTTGGCCAGGCTTATTACACTGTCCATAATACCCTCTGGCACCATTCGTGTTGTTGCAAATGGTAGGGTTCGTTTCTGTGTTTGGGCTGAATAGCCTTCCATTGTGTATATGTACCATCTCCTCTCTATGCATTCATGTAGTGGTGGACAGTTAGGTTGCTTCCATATCTTGGCTACTGTGAATTGTGCTGCAGTGAACATAATGGTGCATATGTCTTTTTGAATCTGAGAAGTTGTTTTCTTTGGGTAAGTTCCGGGAGTGGAATTCCCATGTCAAATGGTATTTCAATTTATAGTTTTCGGAGGAACCTCCATATTGATTTCCCCAACACTTGAACTATTTTACATTCCCACCAGCAGTGTAGGAGTTTTCCCCAGCATTTGTAGTTCCTAGTCTTTTGAATGTTGAGCATCCTACGTGCTGTGAGGTGATACCTCACTGTGGTTTTAATGTGCTTCTCCTTCATAATTAGCCATGTGCCACATCCTTACGTGTGCCTGTTGACCAACTGAATTTCTTCTTTCGAGGCTCGTCTGTTCATATCCTCTGATCATTTGTAATATGGTCCTCTGGTTTTTGGCTGTTGTGTCGTGTGAGTTCTTTCTATATTTTGGATGTTAAGCCCTTATTGGATATGGCATTTAGAAATATATTGTCCCATACTGCAGGATGCCTTTTTGCCCTGCTCTTGGTGCCCTCTGTTGTACAGAAATGTTAGCATGATGTTTTCCCAGTTGTTCATTTCTGCTTTTGTTTCACAAGGTGATTCGTTTAAGTTAGAGTTTCTCATGTTTATCGTCAAGAGGATTTTGCCTATGTGTTCCTCTAAGAGTTTTACGTTTTCCTGACATCCACTGATGTCTTTTATCCATTTTGAGTTTTCTTTTGTGTATGGGGTTAGACAGTAATCCAGTTTCATTCTCTTGCGTGTAGCTGTCCAGTTTTGACAACACCAGTTGTGGAAGAGACTGTCATTTCCCATTGTATATCCATGGCTCCTTTACTGTGTATTAATTGCCCATATATGCTTGGTTTGTGTGTGGGCTCTCTAGTCTGTCCCATCGGTCTGGAGGTGTGTTCTTGTGCCAGTACCAAATTGTCCGTGGCTCTGTAGTACTGCTTGAAGTCGGGGAGCTTAATCCACCCAGCTTTTATTCTTTCTTGTCAGGATTGCATTGGCTCTTCGGGGTCTTTTGTTTTTTCATATGAAATTTTGAACTATCTGCTCTAGCTCGTTGAAGAATGCTGTTGGGATTTTGATAGGAATTGTATTGAATCTATAGATTGTTTTATGCAGGGTGGCCATTTTGAAAAGACAAATTCTCCCTATACATAAGCATGGGAGGTATTTCCATTTATGGGAATCTTTAGTTTCTCTCATGATTGTCCTGTGAATTTCATATTCATGTGTCTTCAAATTCCTTGGTTAGGATTATTCCTAGGTATTTTATTGTTTGTGAAGCCATTGTGAATGGAATTCTTTCCCGGTTTCTTTCTCCTAGTTCATCATTAGGGTATATGAATTCAACAGAGTTCTGTGTGTTAATTTTGTATGCTGCACCCTTGCTGAAATAAGATATTAGATCTGGTAGTTTTGGAGTGGATTCTTTATGTATTTTTTTGTACAATATCACGTCAACTTCAAAAAGGGGCATTTTATCCTCTTCGTTACCAATCTGGTTGCATTATATTTCTTTGTGTTAACTGATTGCCGTTTGTAGGGATGCCAGAGCCATGTTGACTAAAAGTGGATAGAGTGGGCATCCTTGTCTTATTGCTGATCTTAAAAGGACAAGCTTTCAGCTACTCTGTGTTAAGTATGATGTTGGCTGTGGGTTTGTTATATATGGCCTTTATTATGTTGAGTTAGTTGCCCTCTCTATCCATTTTGTTGAGTGTTTTTATCATAAGTGGATGTTGTATATTGTCGAATGCCTTTCCAGCATTTATGGAGATGATCATGGGGCTTTTGTCCTTTTTGTTGATGTGCTGGGTGATGATGTTGGATTTTCCAGTTGTAGGCCAGGAAAGGGGACCACAGACAGTGACCTCACTTCCTTGACGATGGAGCCCAACAGAACTTGGAATCCCGGTAACCGGGCACCACAATGTCGGGCCAGCCCATTCCCCAAATCACATGGCGTGAGACACTCAAAGGTGCCATCTTTTGTGCTGGCCCCATGGCCAGAGGCCATGGCCTCCAGGAAACCCACAAGGAAAATCTTTGGAAAAGTTTTCCATGTTGGATCGACGCATGGTCCACATGCCTCTGTCCACATGCCCGGAGCGAGCTGGAGGTACCACAGTGAGGTGACGTTCCCGTGGCCAGAGCAGGAAGAGCCCAGAGACTGAAGTGGAACCGAACTTGGCACGAGGTCCTTGAAGTAAGGGATTTGCACTGGCTTGGTTCAGTGATGTGCGGTGGTGTTCATTCCTCTGCCCAGGAAGGGATGGGAGCTGTCTCCCCAGGAAGTGATGGCAAGCACCTGTTTCTGTGTATGTTTATCATGTATTAATTGTTTACACCATTGGCTGTGAGCCCTCAAGGGTTAGTGCCTAGCCTGACTTGTTCACTCCTAGTTCCACAAGACATATGACAGTGCCTGCCCCTTGTGGTCATTAACAGGCATCTGATGGAAGGAGTGGACAAGCTCTCTTTTTTCTTTAATTTTCCATTTTTTAATTTTTGTATCATTAATGTACAATTACATTAACAACATTACGGTTACTAGGCACACCGGATCATCCATTCTCCACCACATACCCATTACAGTCGCTGTGCATCGGTATAGTAAGATGCTAAAGAAACAGTACGTGCTTTCTCTGTTATACTGTCTTCCCCCTGCCCCCCAGCCTACATTATACATGCTCGTCGTCATTCCCCATTTTAACCCTTATCCCTCCCTCGGCAGCCTTCCTCCCCAGTCCCTTTTCCTTTGGTAATTGTTAATCCATTAGTGGTTTCTGTGAGTCTGCTCCTGTTTTGTTCTTTCATTTCTTTCTTTGCTCTTATACTCCACAGATGGGTTAAATCATTTGATACTTGTCCTCCTTGGCCAGGCTTATTTCCCTCTAGCACCATCCGTGTTGTTGCAAATGGTAGGGTTTGTTTCTGTCTTAGGGCTGAGTAGTATTCCATTGTGTATATGTACCATCTCTCCTCTATCCAGTCATCTGCTGACAGACACTTAGGTGGCTTCCATATCTTGGCTCTTTTAAATTGTGTTTCAATAAACATAACTGTGCATATGTCTTTTTGAATCTGGGAATTTGTATTCTTTGTGTAAATTGCAGGTGTGGAATACCCTGGGAAAATGGTATTTCTCTTTTTATTTTTTTGAGGAACCTCCGTATTGCTTTCCACAACGCTCGGTCTGGTTTACATTCCCACCAGCAGTGTAGGAGAGTTCGCCCGCGTTTGTATCTCCTAGTCTTTTGAGTGTTGACCATCCTGACTGGTGTGAGATGATACCTCATTGTGGTTTTATTGTGCTTTCCCCTAATAATTTGTGATGTGCCCCATCCTTACATGTGCCTCTTGACCTTCTGAGTTTCTTCTTGGAGAATTGTCTGTTCACATCCTCTGCCCATTTTTAATATGGTCTTTCGCTTTGTGGCTGTTGAGGCATGTGAGTGTTTATGTATTTTGGATGTATGCTCTTATTGGATATGTCGTTTAGAAATACATTGTCCTATACTGCAGAATGCCTTTTGCTCTGCTGATGGTACCCTCTAGTGAACAGAAGCTTTTTAGCATCATCTTGTCCCATTGGTTCATTTTTGTTTTTGTTTCCATTGCCCAAGGATATTCGTTCAGGATACAGTGTCTCATGTTTGTAGTCCAGAGGTTTTTGCCTTTTCGTTTCTCTAAGAATTTTATGGTTTCGTGACCTCCATTATGTCTTTTGTCCATTTTCAGTTTTCTTTTGTGTGTGGGGTTAGACGGTAATCCAGTTTCATTCTCTCGCATGTAGCTGTCCAGTCTTGCCAACACCAGTTGTTGAAGAGACCGTCATTTCCCAAGTGTATGTCCATGGTTCGTTTATTGTATATTAATTGTCCATATATGCTTGGTTCCATATCTGGCCCCTCTAGTCGGTTCCTTCGGTCTGTGGGCGTGTTCTTGTGCCAGTACCAAATTGTCTGTGGCTTTGTAGTAGGGCTTGAAGTTGGGGAGCATAATCCACCCAGTTTTATTCTTTCTTCTCAGGATTGCTTTGGCTATTTGGGATCTTTTGTGGTTTCATATGAATTTTTGAACTATGTGCTCTAGCTCTTTGAAGAATGTTGTTGGTATGTTTGATAGAAATTGCATTGAATCTGTAGATTGCTTTATGCAGAATGGCCATTTTGAAAAGATTGATTCTCCCTATCCATCAGCATAGGATTTATTTCCATTGATTGGTATGTTTAATTTCTCTCATGTTTGTCTTTTCGTTTTCATGTTTATACGTCTTACACTTCTTTTGTTAGTTTTATTCCCAGGGGTTTTATTTTTTTTTGATGCCATTTTGAATGGACTATTTCTTGGTTACTCTCTCATAGTTAATCATTAGTGTATACGAATGCAACAGATTTCTTTTTTTTTTTTAATTTAATTTACTTTATTATCATTAATTTACAATTACATGTGCAATATTACGATTATTAAACTACCCCTTCATCAGGTCCCCCACACCAACCCCATTACAGTCACTGTCCATCAGCGTAGTGAGATGCTATAGAATCACTACTTGTCTTCTCTGAGTTGTACTGCCCTCCCCATGCCCCCCCAACATTACATCTGCTAATCGTAATGCCCCTTTTTCCCTCTTATCCCTCCCTTCCCGCCCATTTTCCCCAGTCCCTTTCCCTTTGGTAACTATTAGTCCGTTCTTGGGTTTTGTGAGTCTGCTGCTGTTTTGTGCCTTCAGTTTTTTCTTTGTTCTTATACTCCACAGATGACCCCTGCATGCGGCCAATCAGCGGATGCGGCGGGCGCTTGCGCAGTGCACCTTCTTCTCGGCTCCAGTCGTACTCGGCAGGAGAAGCAGCGCGGCTCCGGAGGTCTGGCCTCGGAGCCGCTGAAGACGGTCTAAGGGGAAATTCCCTGTTGATGACTTCGCCGCCGCCGTGCCCCTCGGCCCCTCAGTATGGCCAGCGGGGTTTCCTGCCCGGCCATGGGAGGCGGCGGCCGCACCGTGGCGCCCGAGAGCCCCGGCCAGGACGTGTGGTGGTGGCGCGGCGGGCAGCCGAATCGAGAGTTGAGCGCAGGCCGGCGGCGCGGGTGGTGAGATATCCTGACGCTGCAGTTGCACCTGCTCCAGGCGCTGGGTCGAGGTAGGACGGGGCGCGGTCACGGGTGCGGGGGTCCCCCTGAGGCGCGGGGTCCCTCTGAGGAGCGGGGCGGTGGTTCGCGGGGCTCCTCTGAGGAGTGGGGCGGTGAGGGCGGGGTGGGGCCCCTGTGGAGCTGGCAAGTTGGGGCGGTGGTGTTCCTGGGACGTGGCCGCCAGGCGGGGTTTTCTGTGAGTCTGCTGCTGTTTTGGTCCTTTCCGTTTTTCTTTGTTGCTATGCTCCACGAATGAGGGTTCAGTGTTTGGCTGTGGGTTTGGTTTAGGTTTGGGTTACAGTTAGGTGTGGGTGAAGGTGATGATGAGTGTGAGGGGTTAGGCTGAAGGGCCCAGGTTAGGGTTAGGGTTCGGTTTATGGCTCAGTGTGGGGTGAGGGACAGGGTTCCAGTGAGAGTACCGTTTCAGGTTTAATGTTAGGTTTAGGGTGAGGTGTTGGTTGACGCTTATGCTTAGGTGTGGGAGCAAGTGTGAGGGTGAGGGTGAGGGGCCAGGGGAAGGATTAGGGTTGTGTGTTTTATGTTTATTTTTGTATCATTAATATACACGTACATGAGCAACATTGCGGGTACTAGGTTCCGTCCGTTATCAAGTCCCACCACATACCCCATTGCGGTCACTGTCCACCAGTGTACTAAGATGCTGTTGAGCCACTCCCTGTCTTCTCTGTGCTGTACTACCTTCCCCGTGTGCCCCCCTACATTATACGTGCTAATAATCGTCATGCCCATTTTGCCCCGTTATCCCTCCCTTCCCAGCCATCCTCCCCAATCCCTTTCCCTGTAGTAACTGTTAGTCCATTAGTGGTTTCTGTGAGTCTGCTCCTGTTTGGTTCCTTCGGTTTTTTCTTTGTTCTTATACTCCACAGATGAGTGACATCATTTGATACTTGTCTTTCTCTGCCTGGCTTATTTCACTGGGCATAATACCCTCTATGTCCATCAATGTTGTTGAAAATGGTAGGATTTGTTTTCTTCTTATGGCTGAATAATATTCCATTGTGTATATGAACCACATTTTCTTTATCCATTCATCTCCTTATAGGCACTTAGGTTGCTTCCATTTCTTGGCTATTGTAAATAGTGCTGTGATAAACATAGGCTGCATATGTATTTTTCAAACTGTGCTCCTGCATTCTTAGGGTAAGTTCCTAGGAGTGGAAATCCTGGGTCAAATGTTCTTTCTCTTTTGAGTCTTTTGAAGAACCCTCATACTGCTCTCTGCAATGGTTGAACTAATTTACATTCTGACCAGCAGTGTAGGAGGGTTTCCCTTTCTCCACATCCTTGGCAACATCTGATTTTGTTTTGTCTTTGGGACGGTGGCCGTCCTAACAGGTGTGAGGTGATACCTCATTATGGTTTTAATTTGCATTTCTCTGATTAGCGATGTGGGACATCGTTTCATGTGCCCGTTGGCCATCTGAATTTCTTCTTTGGTGAAGTGTCTGTTCAGCTCCTCTGCCCGTTTTTTAATTGGCTTATTTACTGTTTGTTGGTTGAGGTGCGTGAGCGCTTTCTGTAATTTGGATGTGAACCCCTTATCGGGTATGTCATTTATGAATATATTCTCCCTTCCTGTACGATGTCTTTTGTTCTACTGATGGTGTCCTTTGCTGCACAGAAGCTTTTTGTTTGATACAGTCCTGCTTGTTCATTTTTCCTTTTGTTTCCCTACCCCAGGAGGTATGTTCATGAAGAAGTTGCACGTGTTTATGTCCAGGAG